>JABAEC010000087.1:0-63400 GCA_013435705.1 Claviceps paspali | reverse complement strand
TCGGGGCCCCCCCCCCCCCCCCCCCCAAAAAAAAAAAAAAAAACCCTCCCATTATATTGGCTGGCTGGCCTATGTGAATACTCAAGCCAAGAGCAAGATCGAGGTGGGCAAATACAACACCGTTCTGCAGGGTAAGAAGAAACCACGGATCGCGTACACCAAAGGAAACCTCGGGAAGCCCACGACCCCTCGTTTTGTAATGCAGGTGCCGCTCCCCCCACCAGCCATTCATTACCAACGTCTTCAACATCCAAGACTATCCTCCGTGCATCCCAACCGATACATCTCAAACCTGCCCACCTTTTCAACCCAAAGGCCATACTATACCTCTAATCCCCTCGCCGTACCGCATTCTCGACCACCGCGCCACACCAAACCCAAACACGCGAAAATACGGGACAAAAATAAAAAGACTACGCACCACAAGAATAAGAAGGATATACAAAGCGACCGGGGCCGCCGCGACAGCCCAAAGACGAAGCAATGCCGTATTTTAAATCGAGCCAAGAATGGCTTGAAAAATCTACGCTCCTCATCGAAGCCAGACCCAGAACCGTAAGTGGACTCGACAAGTCAAGACGATATACCTACCACATTTGCGGAATACCAAAAATGCCAAAATGAGAAAAGAATGGAAAAAAAAAAAGAAACAAAGGACGTACATGAGGGAGAAAGAAGCGCAGAGGCAAAATATGCGTGCGAATCGTAGATACAGGAATTCCTTGCTGATGAAGAGCGGCCTTCCCCATCACGCAACCTCCCACAGACCCGAATCACGACGCGATATTCCATCAAGGCGACACCGTCGCGGAAAACACCCGAAGACGCGCCCGCAGCCACGAGCGAAGCCGAGCCCACCGGCACATCGAAACCTCCGCGCGGGAGCCTCGTCCTCACAACCTACGACCCCGTCACGGGCGTCAATCTCAAGTACCGCACGACGAAAGCGGCAGAGGTGACACGCCTGGTGCAGTCGGCGCTGGGTCGACTCGGTCGGTGTATGGCAGGTTTGCCTGCCGAGCCGCCGGAGGAGGCCATGCCCGATGCGCCTGGCATCACCGCGGGGAGCGACGAGTCGAATAAGCAGGCCGGCGCCGCTGCTGCGTCAGTACAGCCCGGACAAGCGGCGCAATCTAGAGGGGGCAAGAAGAAGAAGGGCAGGAAATGAATGAAAGAAGCGTGCAGGTCCCTTGCGGCTGGAGGTCATGAAGGAAAGAAACAAAAATGAGAAACACTCCCTGGTATGGGATTGAATTGCGTCATTATCATTATACAGAGGCACCTTTGCCTGCCAATGAGACCAACTCGCTATGCAAGTGCTCAAGTTCATATTCATCACGAGCCCCTTCAAACGCCGTAATTATCATTTATCTGAGCGACATCTAATGTAGCACCATCGTAGTGCATCCCCGTTGCATCATGGGAGCAAGCCCAACCGTAAAATACACCAGAAACGCCTCCTGATATTATAGCTTCCACCGCTCCCACGAATTCTTAGAAAGAAACCCAAAACATCGTCGTCGTCGAACATTGCACCAGAATGACGCGGCAAGCCAGCCTGGCCACGTCGACAAATCGCTCCAACGCCTTGCAAAGCACCAGCGGCGTTTTGACATATACAAACCTAGACCAAAACCAACGACAAACCCAAAAAGAAAGGAAAAGAGAAATGACCACCATCAAGGTAAAGAGAGAAAGAGGGGAGAGGGGTATATGAGACCTTGTATGTGCGTGTGGCGTAGGCTTAGAAATCTTCATCAAAGGTGAAGTCACCGCCATCCTTGTTTTCCTCCGAGGAAGTGGCGCCTTCCTCCGTCTTCTTTGAGGTGCTAGCCATGACTCCAGCCTTTTGGTACTCGCCGACTCGCTTCTCGAAGAAGTTGGTCTTACCGCCCAGAGAGATGTTCTCCATGAAGTCAAAGGGATTCGAAGTCTTGTACACCTTCTCATTGCCGAGAGCAACCAGCAGGCGGTCGGCGACGAACTCAATGTATTGTTTCATTAACGTGGCATTCATGCCGAGAAGGGCACATGGTAGAGCCTCTGTCAGAAACTCTTTCTCGATAGTGACCGCGTCGGTGATGATCTCCTCAATGATTTGCTTGCTGGCCCGGTGTTTGAGATGTGAGTGCAACAAACATGCAAAATCTGTATGCAAGCCTTCGTCTCGGGAGATGAGCTCATTGGAAAAGGTGAGACCAGGCATCAGACCGCGCTTCTTGAGCCAAAAGATTGAAGCAAAGGCGCCGCTGAAGAAGATGCCCTCGACGGCAGCAAAAGCCACCAAGCGCTGAGCGAAGCTGGATTCCTTGTCCTGAATCCAGCGAATGGCCCAATCAGCCTTCTTACGAATGCAAGGAACTGTGACGAGGTTAGTGCATGACCATGGATGGCAGGTCTGTTAGTCTTCACGTACTGGTATCAATCGCATTGAAGAGGTACTCGCGTTGGGCATGTTCTTTGATGTATGTGTCGATCAAGAGAGAATATGTTTCGGAATGAATATTCTCCATCATGATCTGGAAACCATAGAAGCATCGGGCTTCAGGAACCTGAACTTCGCCGCTGAAGCGCTCCACCAAGTTCTCGTTGACAATGCCGTCAGAAGCAGCAAAGAAGGCCAGAATGTGGGAGATGAAGTATTTCTCATCGTCGTTGAGACGATTGTTCCAGTCGTGCAAGTCTTTTGACAGATCGATTTCTTCAGCCGTCCAGAACGAGGCTTCCGCCTTCTTGTACATTTGCCAAATCTAAATCAAATGACGCGTCAGTAATGTGTTATTTTTTTTTTTAAAAAAATCCTAGCCACCCAACGCTTCAAGACGCGTCACATACCTCGTGATATTTGATCGGGAAGAGTACGAAGCGTTGGGGATTCTCCTGCAGAAGTGGCTCGTCACATTCCTCCGACTTGATGCCAGGAGCGGTCGCCTGTTTGTTGACTTCTGCCGGTGTCTCTGAGTCGACTTTGTTGATGCTTTTGCCCAGGGCGTGGAAGGCAGCGACATCGAGCATGTTTTCCTTGTTCGAGACGCCTAGGTCAAGCTTCTTTACCGGTGACTCCATCTTTAGCAAGCCCATGGCCGAAGCAGCCTGCGAAATGTGGTTAGTTCGCGTCGATTGGGATATATTCTTGGACGGTGGTTGACACATCAATGACTGCGTTATCCGCACTGACCTGTTTGGACGGGGTGATGTGGGTAGTCATTGTGATGATTGATTGTGGAGAAGGAATAGTATTCAGTAGGCAGACAAGACAGAGCAAGAATTGGGTTGATAGCTCGACCTGACAGGGTGGGTTGAGAGGACGCGTCTAAGAGATGCGCCGTTGAGAGACTGGCAGCGCCAGAGGGTTTTGTAGTTTTTAATAAAGAAGAGGCACGTCGTCACGTGAAAACAAAAACGCGTCTGACCGTGTTTTACAACGGGTACAACGCGCTGGACCACTTTAGCTGTTCCTGGAAAGAGAGGCATTGTGGATACCTGCACGGTGCTCGCCTACTACGTACGTGCTAGTAGTAGCGTGTGCCCAGCCACCATCTTTCACAGCCTTTGATTACTACTACATACTAGCATTAGCATACTAATGAATGACGCGTCTGAGCCCGTCGCGTGAAAGTACCCACTTCTAGGTTGTATGAATCAGCAAATGAAAAAAAAAAAAACAATATCCACTCCTCTCCCCGACACTGGCAAGGCGTTGCCACCAGTTGTCATTCCTGCCTCGGCAACGTGAAAACTGACACATATTGTGACTCAGAAACGAAGACTTTTCACAACAGTTCATTCCGGATCCGTAAGGTATTGGAAAGACCATCAAGATGGCTCTCCCTGCCATCACGACCCTGTGCTTGCCTGTGAATCCTGGACTATGGAAGCATCTACCTTCTTTCTCTCAAGTCTCAAGTGCGGCATCCGTTCTTGACTTTGGGTTTGTAAAGGGGTTTCGCACGTATAATAGAGCAAGAGGATACCTCTGTGTTATATTGGTGGAATTGCTACAATGATTACTGCACCTTTACGCCATGTTCTCGAGTACAAACGACCCGCTGCATTCCCTTACTTTCTTCAGGACAGCTGCATATGGTCTGTGTCGTGATGACCATGACCCATTCACATGAATCGCGACTTCAAGTCATACAGCACAACATTTCTGCGTTTGTGTGTGCCTGCCTGCTTACCAGCCTCCCCGACAGGACCCAAGAAAACAGTGACCACTTCTACCATCGTCCCTTCCTCTTCTTATGTTTTGATTGTGTCACTGAAGACTGCTCTATGATCAAACTGCCATCGTGATGTTGCCGCCTGCTTTCGCTTCTCTTTGCTGGAATGAAGGTTCGCTCTTGGTCGCTGACGCTCAATTTTTTCTCAGCCTTCTCTCTCAGATAGTCTTCGAGAAGCAGCGCATTTCGCGTGTTTCCGCGGTAAATGGCTTCTGCGCCAGGAACAAGTCCTATGATAAAATCAATAGCGATGTTCGTCATCATGCGAATTTTCACGGAGTATGGCAAGCCGCCGTCAACTTTGCAACATTTTCTGAAGACTGATAGTGACATCAATCCATCAATAGCATCGCCAATTCTGTTGCCTTATTGTCAGAAAATGCATCGTGTCATCGAGAAAGGACAACCTGCTGTGACATTACTTACCCGGGTATGATACCAATAACTGTGCTCCAGCCAAATCCCACACCGAAGATGGTGAACAAGGACCAGTCCAGATCATGTACACGTCTCCTGACTCGCATCAAAATCTTGGCGTCGTGGTCCGATAAACCCGGGGGCAGGGCACGTTTCTGCTTCACCTGCTTGCCCGTCGGCTTGCCGTTGGGCTTCACACCAGGAACTTTCTCGTAATACGGATCCTGCGCGACTTGTCAGTATCTCCGACACGACACCGCCTTTCTGACGTGAGGACGAAACAAAAAACACGACGAGAAACACTGCTGGAATACTCACTCCTTGCCCAAATTTGTCCTGCAGTCTCTTGCCAAGGAGCTTTTTGGCTGCAGTCTTTGCCACAAAAGTAGCCATTATTAGAGAGTAGGTAACGGGTATATAATTTGATGGTGAGTTCCAGGTTATGGAATAAGTCTCAAGTTAAAATATATACTCGACGAACGGTTGGCTATGGTCAGTTCTTTTTGTGCAGTCGAAGAGCTCAAGGTACTTTAGTTAGACAAGAGCGCGCACGGCGCAGGAGGAGACAACCTTAGACAAAGGATTAAAACAAATGGATGATGCAACAAAGAAGTGCGAACCTCACAAAAGATGGAGCCGACACGTGGGCAACCTTTTTAAAGATGCGCTGGCCGTCCGTCATCTGGGGTATTTCTTGGTTTGGTATTTTGGGGTGCTCTAAGATCCGACGCCGATGATGTAATGATGCGGCGACCCATAATTCTGTTTCTTCTATTTCCATTTCATAAGGGAATGAATGACATGACTTGTCGGGTCCCGACAAGTGCCGGCTGCCTCTCCCAGCCCAATGTACATACTATGTACAGTCCACAAGCAGAACCCTATGAGCTGTGGCTGGTGAAGCTCTCCGCTTTCGGTTCCCTTCGCCACTCATGTGCCCACTTCTGAACCAGACTCCAAGTCCCGTCATCTCTTCTCGACAAACCGACAAACATCGACTGATTCACATCCGCTTTCGCTCGTCTCCGCTCTGTGAATCGCCAAATTGACAACACAGCTCCCGTAGCCTCACACTGCCGAGTTGTTGACTTGTGTCTTTGCGTCACGTTCCTCAAAGGCTGCGCCGGCCCCCACCCTTCGAAGTTCCCTTGCGCCAACGATGTCAAGCAACCCTTCAATTCTGCACCTCGAATATTCTCTAGGAAAGCCTTGGAAAACGTCTTGATTTCTCGCACGCCTAACGTACAAGTTTTTTTTTTTAAAACACCGGTAATGACCCGATTCTCCGAGGGGAAACAATGACCACGACTCCAATGCAACTAGAAGACTGTACGATTCTGCCCGCAATACCATCCATCTCGCACCCACTCTTTGGCCTCCTGTAGCTAAGTATTTCATCTGATAGGGCTGGACGACCTTTGCGTCCGTTTCATCATAAATCTTCCCCAAGAGGATCTCTCCTCGGTTGCCCGAATATGCTTCCAGGTCGAGGAAGCCCAATGGTTCTATGAGGACTTCATCAGACCTCTTGATCCAAACCTACCCTCCATGTCGCTCCGGACATTTTGCTTACGCATATTCCAACACTGTCCTCTTCTCGCATCATTCTCCGTTGAGAACCACACGAAGGCGTTTGAAGAATTTCTCCAATACAAGACCCGAGTACCTGTCAGAGGCGCCATCATGCTCAACCAAGAAATGGACTCGGTCGTTTTAGTAAAGGGCTGGAAGAAAGGCGCAAACTGGAGTTTTCCGCGAGGCAAGATCAACAAAGATGAGGACGACTTGGATTGCGCGGTCAGAGAAGTCTACGAGGAGACTGGCCTAGATCTTCGTGCCGCCGGCCTCGTGCCTACTGAGAAGAAGCCCAAGTATATCGAGATTTCGATGCGAGAACAACAACTGCGCTTATATGTTTTCCGTGACATTCCCATGGACACCAAGTTTCAGCCCCGAACTCGAAAGGAAATAAGCAAAATTCAATGGTACAAGTTGTCCGAACTACCGGCGTTTCGTAAGAAAGGCGCGCAACCGCAAAACGAAAGTTTTGGACCCGCCGTAAACAAGTTCTACATGGTGGCTCCATTTCTCTTCCCCTTGAAAAAATGGATCATCTCCCAGAAGAAGATTGAGGAGAAACGAGCTGCGAGCGGTCCTCACCACCTTTTACCGCATCATGTGGCCGACGAGGTTGTCACAACAGAGGACGACACTTGGGCACCAACACACTCTCAACAAGAGACTCAGGTGCCTGCAATCGAAACCCTGGATGGAGCAACGAGGGAACTGCAGCGGCTGTTGAAGATGCAACCACCAACTCAGGGGCTTCAACCACAGTCCCAGCCCCAAGAGGACAAGGGCAGTGCCCTTCTCTCAATCCTACAGTTCAACAACAACCCTCGACCCGCCGCGGAAGGTCTTCAAGGTGCAGCGCCGCCGCACACTCCCCTGCATGCGACGACATTTGATGTGTCACAGCCTCGAAATCCTCATCACCACACGAATCTTCACCATGGCGTTATCCAGACGCAGCACCCACCGCCATCTTTCCCGATTTACCAGTCCCACCAAACACTTATACAGGAGTCCGTTGTCAGCGAGCCCCAGCACCCGTCGTCATATCATCCAGAATATCCTCAACAGCAGATGCAAATTGTTCACGGGCAGAATGTATCTCTGCAACCTCACAGCTCGAATTCGCTTTTGGACTTGGGTCAACGGCAATCATCGTCTCAGCATGTTACGAACAATAACATGAACCCCTCACTTCACGTGCCGTCCAGCCAGACCATATCATTTAAGCAAAGTCAGCATGAGATGACCGTTGCTCCTGGTTCGGCAAAGCTCAGCCTAGCCTCTATGGCCCTTCTCAACGCCTTCAAACGAGACACCGCCACCCAAAGCTCGCCCAAAACCAGCCAGGCCAACCTCGTCGCGCCCCCTGGATCAACAGATCGAATAGTGCAGGTAGAGCAGGCGAGCGTGTCAGGGCTAGCCGGGTCTTCGGCTCAACCAGCCACGGATCAGCACCGCTCAGCCCTTCTAGAAATGTTCAAGAAGAGCCCTTCTCTCATTGCAACAAGCCAACCCTTGCCGGGCTCGACGAATTTTCTTCAGTCATCCACCCCTGTCGGCCAACAGGGTGCCCAGGCCAACAAGGCAGAAAATGCACTGCTTCAGCAGGGACAGGGCACCGCGGGCTCGAGTGGTCAGCTCTCGTCGTCGTCGCCAGGTAGAGAGGGTCGAAGACCCTATCAACAACAACTTCAACAGTCCTCATACCCAGCACTTCACAGGCAGAAGCAGCAGCAGCAGCAGCAGCAGCAGCAGCAGCAACAGAAGCAGCAGAAACATGGCAAGTCGCCATTTGATCAAAGACCCAGCCCGCTGCAGACCCCAGTACCCCGCATCCTTCAGCGAGGCCAAAACATCGACGATCTGAGTATCAATCCACCCCATCAACACGCTGCCTCTCCCACAACGTCCTCATTCTCCTTGCAGCCCACTCGGGCCCAGACGGCGACCGGCTCCAGAGGGCCTCCTGCCTCTCAGCCGGTCGATGGTCGCCACAACGCCGATGGATCGCGCGATCAGAAGAAGCAGCTCCTCTCCCTCTTTGGCATGACGCAGGCTCCAATTGCAGAACGAGCAGAATCGGCAGAGCTGTCGCGCTCCAGGGTATCTTCTATGGCTTCCAAGGGCGGCGAGATGCCTATTTCTCCGGCCGAGCAGACGTTCTTACTGGGCTACTTGCAGACCGTGACCAATAATGCCAGACGCAGCTGACTTGACGCGTCATTCTCAAAGGACGCCATCATGGTATCAATACATGTTTTTTTTTTTAGTCGAGAGAGTGGTCTGGCAACCAGCGGTAGGAATCTCCATCAGTAGAGATGGGTCACTAAGAGCCATCCATGTATCTAGTGTATTGTACATTACCTGATGTCAATATATTGCGCGGACGGCTAGAAGGCCTCTCCCTTTTCACATCACGCAAAAGAATCTCAAAATAAAGTCATCTGCCAAGCCAATGGAAGTGCTGCCGTTCTCGACCTGTATGTATACATGTGTATCCACAACCCCTGTGCCTCATTTAACTCGTCAACTCCTCATGTTTCGCGTCACGCCATACGTGTTTATAATGTACATTACTCTTCTAAGTGGAGAAGTTCGAAGCGGTTCGCACGGGACGGCTGTGCTCTCTTGGACTTGACCTTCACTTGTTCAGATCTTGAAACGGGCATCTCGTGAAGGGGCTGTGCACACTCGTCCACGCCCCATTCGATCCGGGAGCCTTTGTATTTACTTTTGCTGCAGAGTCAGCGGGAGTGAATGTCTCAAAGACGGATCTGCAGCACGCAAATAGACGCCGGGAATACAACTCACGAGCGACTCATCATACATGTCCGGGCGAACAATGCGGCATTGACCGAATTAGTGCTAATGAAACAATGGCCCCCATTGAACTCGACGTTAATGATTGTCAAGTTGTGTATGTGCTCTAGATCATGGACTATTTCTTGCTCATTTTGATTGGGGTTGCAATATCGCACTATAAGGTTGCGGCATGCTCCGAGTCCGATTTTGTGTGCAACATGGCCCGCCAGAACAAATTGACGGTCATTCCATCGTACTTGGACCTAAAGAAGTGCAGAAAAAAAAAAAAAAGGTGAGCTACAGTTTCGCAAGGACTAGATAGAGGTGGCCGCAATGGATGGCCGTCAACGAACCTCGACACCGTTGATATACAGCCCATTACTCTGCACATATTCGTAGAACGCGTGTGCATCTCTCGAATAAAGAAACGAGAGTGCGACAGTGTTGTCCTTTGTTCGCAAGAAGATGTCGAGAAGGAATCCGCCGCGGACTACTGATGTAATGTCCGCCATAGTGGTGCCTTTCGGCAAGTTGCAGAGCCGCACAGTTCGAGTAGCCACTCGTTCGAACTCTGGTCTTGATCCTTGTCCGAAGCTGGGAACCTTTGACCGGTCCGGCGCGTCAGATTCGGAACTGTCAGAATAACTCGTGTGCCCGCCTTTCGAAATATGGCCGAGGCTGGCATGATCTCGACTAGAGGCGAGGCCACTGATAAGGACTCCACCATTTACAGGACTGCATATTGAGGTTGTGTTGGGGCTGCAAAGGGCGTCCAAGCTGCTGTCGAGATCCGAACTGGCTGACGTCTGGGAACTAAGGAGCTGTGCTGTGTTAGCAAGGAAGATAAAGGTGGAATGTTTTTTTCAGGCGGAGAAAACAAATGAAGTTTACATTCAGAGTATCTTGATGAACACCGCCGTTGATCAGATTCATACAGAGTGTGTCTTTTTGCAAAAAAAAAAGGAAGACGACTTGTCAGTTCACCAACGGTTCGACGGGGCGGAGAGACGTAATCATCAAACTCGGAGATATAGCTCGTGTCTTGTGGAGAAAATGTCTTACTGTACTGTTGGGTTATCTTAATGAGACGTTGGTATTCGCCTTGAGAGATTTCGACAATAGGAGAGAGAAAATCGAAGTCTGGAAGTGTTTGAGACATTTCTCGGTCTAGTCGAGCAGAGTGATTGGAATCTGTTTTTTTTTTTTTTTTTTTTTTTGACTTGAACAAGCATTGACAGAGCCTACTTCACTTCGTGACGTGTCGCGGCGAATGATGCTGTCTCTTCTGCTGCAAAATCCGACGGTTTGGAGCACAAATCGTCAGACCAGACATGTACAAATAAAGAAAGCACAGGAGTCGGTTCGCGGCAGACTCAATCTGGAGCGGCAAAGATTCATTATGAGCAGCGAAAGGAAACAAATCTACCAAGTAACTACTCTAGTAGTAGGTAAACAAACAAACAAACCAAACCAAAAAAAAAAAAAAAAAAAAAAAAACCCCCCGGTCGGTTGACAGCTGTTGGCACTGCACTCGTGTGCAAAATGCAGCGCAGGACCAACTGATCGACTGAAGCAATTGGAGCATGGTTCGAGATGGATGATACATGGAACTCATCAGGTATTTCGAAACGTGTCAAGGATTGTTCCCTCGAATTGATTGCCTCTGGACAATTAAGGGAACTCGCCAGTCAGAGAGCATGGCAGTCTCTCCCTGTCAGCCGCTAGTCTTTCCTCATTCCTCATCTCTGCGCCAGGAGGCGTGTTCTGGTGGGAGAAAACACGAGGTCACGTGATTCATATGGTTGTTGCCGCCGGGGCTGTGCAATGGGAATGGGCCGTTGAGTTCACTCATTGCTCATTGCATGTTGCATGCGCTTGTTTTAGACTCGTCTCCACTGCGCACATGAGGTCTCGCCCATGCCCACGGCCTGCAAGCTGCAAGGTATATTCAGCTCAAGGCAGGTCAATGGTTAATGCTGAAGCCTTTGATCCTCAGACTCGGCAGGCGGCAAGAGTGCGTTGCCAGTAAATGGCAGAAAGTAGATACTAGGTAGTAGTGTCGTGTGCGCAACGATGAGGAGAAATGCGATTTTTATTTTATTTTTGTATTTTTTTTTTAAAAAAAACAAACGAACCACGGTGGCGATGTGATCAGCAGATGGCGCCCCCCCCCCCGCCACGTCTATCGATGCGGACCACGCCTGTTACGGCATGGTGCATCGCTGTTCTCAACCAAGCCCCCCCCTCCTCGTGTTGTTTATACTAGCACGTACTAAGTAGATCAAAGCCGTTCCAATTGTTCCGACAGTGGCACCGTCATTCGACCAGCAGGGGGGGGCTCCCGGCCAACAGCTGGGCCTGGTTGGTTTGTTTAAGGCCCGACCGATCGTGCCTGCCGCCTGCCCCGACAATACTGGTTTGCCGGTTCTCATTCTCCTTTCTCAGTTCTCCCTTTGAGGAGGAAACAAGCAAAAAAATCCAAACAAAATAATCTAAAAAAAAACTAAAAACTAAAAGAGAGGCCGGTATCTCGCTCGTTTCCCCGATTCTCGTTCATCACCCGCCGCCGTGCCTCGAATATCTTCCCAACGCTCGCTTTTACCCCTCCGCGAGGTCCCTTGCTCATCAGCAACGGCCAGGCCAGACAGCTACTTTGAAACCAACCTCGACACAATCCGAAACGTCCACCAAGAACAACGCTGCATTTTACGTCCAAAACAAAACAAAACAAAACAAAAAAGACCTTACCCCCCCCCCCCTTCTTATTGATATATAGAAAAAGTCGCCCCTGATCTCGCCGTCGAACAGGCTCACTCGGTGCCTGTGCGTGAGGCAAGCCGACAGCCTGTGATTTTGGGTCTATTTCTGTAGCAATACAAACCATCATGCGTTTCTCGCAATATCTCGTTCGACTGGCCGTGGGTCTTTCCACCTTGGCTTCTTCTACTTCAGCATCAAAATGGCCTCAATGGCTTCCCGAACTGGATGCCCTCGTCGTACGAGCTGACAGCACACAAACTGCAAGTCCTACAGGTATGCAGATGGTCTTTTCTTTTTCAGTGCAGTCTGGTCTTGTTCGCTTTGTCGGGTTCTAATCCGGATATCTAGCGACACCAAAACCATCTACTCCATCCGCCACAGCGACAGGTGGCTCTTCAGCTTCAAAGACGGACAAAGGAGACAGTCAAACTGCGGATCTGAACACTGCCGAGGCGACGAATTCCGCAGCAACAGAGACCATGCAAGCAAATCACACCGAATTCCCCCCTGACAATCCTCCCGCCGGCATCAGCATGCAGTTCCCAAATACTTTCCAACAACCATCTGGACTGTATAAAATTAGCGATTATGTCACCTGGTCCTGGAACTACACTTCGTTGCTCGGCACCCCCACGGCCGTTGACGTGATTGTTAGCTGCTCGCTCGCAAGCGAGACGTATACTCTCACGTCCAACATGTCGTTTGCTACGGATGTGTCCTTCGTGTGGGACACCAAAAAACAGGCCAACGACGTCCAGAATCCCCTGGGGAACGCCATGTACACCCTCATTGTCAAGGATTCAAAGGCCGATATCACACAGGCTCCAGAGGCTGGGTACCTGGGTGCATACACTGGCTATACCTTTGGCATGTATACGGGCTTGCCATATACTCCTTACCCTGGCTGGACTTGTCCCGGATCTTGCAGCGCTGCCATGTCTATTTTCAACAATCAAGCCGTCGGAATGGCGGTGCTCATGAGCGTTACGACTGTGCTGAGCTTCACCTGGTTTGTCTCTGGCCTGGGATTACATTAAGTGAAGTTTTGGAAACTTCAATGTTTGACACACACACACACACACACACATATATATATATATATAATGGATGGGGATAAGTACATGGATGGATTCATTATGATAATATTTTTATATACGGGCTCTTTTTTCTGCAGTGTATTTATGGCATGGGGGCGTCGGAATCTCGCGCTGTAACTATTTTAATGACGATATGTTTGGATGCCTTTAATTGTCCAGCCTTTTTTTTTCCCACTCTCTCCATCCCCTGTTCATTATTGTCTTGTTGTCTTACATGAATGTATGTGTGCAGGTTTCCTACACCATCCTTAACGTGAAGCCAGCTCCACGCTCTTCCTTGTCCCGGCCTTGAAAAATGCCAGTGAAGTCGACGTCGCCTAGGTTGACAGACTGTCCTCGTATGGGAGCATTGGGCTCGTACCGCCTCCTGCGCTCCTGGCCGGCCTTGCTGGGGAACGTGGGAAACAAGGTCTCCGGCTTGGGCTTCGGATCCTGGCTGAAGTATTCGTGCTGGAGCATGGCCCTTGCCGTGGGGCGGCGCTGAGGATTCAGAGAGAGCAGGTCGGCGAGCAAGCTCGCGCCGGCGGCAGTCATGGTGGGAAAGCGCGAGCGTATGACGGAGCCACCGGCGGGTGTTGCGGCGGCGCCCTTGGGCAGCTTGAGACTGGAGGCGTTGGGCAGCTTCCTGAAGCCGGGCCAGGTCCCCTCGGTGGGAACGCCGCAGAGCTCAAAGATCTTGGACACCTGGTCGACCTCGTTGGTGCCCTGGAGGAGGGGCTCGCGGGTCATGAGCTCGCCGAAGACGCAGCCGACGCTCCACATGTCGACGGCGGCGTCGTAGGTCCTGGCGCCGAGGAGGAGCTCCGGCGCGCGGTACCAAAGCGTGACGACGAGCTGGGTGAGCTTGGGCGGCGGCGGGTCGCCGACGTATCTTGCCATGCCGAAGTCGGCAATCTTGAGCTGGCCACGGTTGTTGAGGAGGATGTTGGACGTCTTGAGGTCACGGTGCAGGATCCAGTTGTCGTGCAGGTAGGCAACGCCCGATGTCAGCTGGAGGAGGAGGCGCTTGACCTCGGACGAGAGGAAGGGCTCGGGCATGTCCTCGAGGATGCCCTTGAGGTCATGCTCGACGAATTCGAGGACGAGGAATATCGAGCTGTCTGCGCGTTAGCGATTTACTGTGCCCACGATGACGGACTACTTCTGCGAGAGAGATGAGATCCGACGACAGATAGACAGACGGGGACAGATCGGACGGGAAAAGCGCGTACCTGTCCAGTCTTGCGTCATCGTCGCCGACGACAACCTCCTCCAGGCCGACCACGTTACGATGGTTGCAGTCCTGAAGGATCTGAATCTCCCGCAGACCCGTCACGGGCAGCCCGTTCCGATCAGAAGGCTCAAGCTTCAACCTCTTGAGAGCCACCACCTTTCCCGTGGAGCGCTCGGTGCCGCGAGCCACCCAGCCGTACGTCCCTTCCTCGATATCGTTGAGCTTGTCGTAGTTGTCGACACTGCGGCACGCGGCCCAGGATCGTGCGTGTTCGAGCCGTAACAGCCGTGCTGTCTTGGGGTCATGTGTGCTGTTGGCGCCGCCGCCGCCGCCGCCGCCGTCGCCACCCCTCCTCTCCTCCTTCTGCTGGTCTTTCTGCAGCCGAGAAGCCGCGGCGATTTCGCGCCCAAGTCTTCGGCGCTTCGGGGGTCTCCCGTGGGCCTCGTGGCCATGGCTATCGCGACTCGGAGCCGAGGCGGCGGCGGCGGCGGCGGCGGCGGCTGCTGCTGCTGCTGCTGCTGCTTGCCTGTCCGCATCGGCCTTGCGAGCCTTCTCCGCCTTCTTGCGGCGCTTCTCTTCCTTTCCCTTCCTCAGCCTCGCCTCCATCTCGGCATCTTCCTCGGTGTCGGCCCATCGTGACTTGCCCGCGCTGGTCATGATGCCGGAGGGCCGCTGGTCGGTCGAGGTGTGGTTTGTTGCCGTCGTTGCCGGTCGGGGCCGCTGTTTGCCGACATGCGCAGGGGGGGGGAGATTGAGAGACGAAAGCGCGGAAGAAGAAAGGGAGCAAGAAAAACCACGGAAAAGACTCGTGGAGAATTGGATGCGCAGAGGAACGCGCGTGTGTCCTTGCCGAGCAATTTCGGATTGGCAACTTTGAAGCTTACCATGTATGCATGTGCCTGCGCTGCTGGGTTTGGCTGGTGGGGCCAACCATCAGTCAAGTTTCCATCTTGCCTTTTTTACGTCTGACGTCTGACGTCTTACTAGTAGTACTAGTAGTTAGTATGCGCGTCTTGCGTCTAGCTACATACAACAAATTCTCTCCTCTCATCGGCTTGTCGCCCGTCACAACCACGACCGAGAACGCCTCCGGCAGCTCCAACTCACACAGGTCATCCTGTTCCTTTCTCCTCCTCTGTCCCTGGATGAAACCTGCCTCGGCTGCGGCCGCCTGCAGGGGCTTGCCGCGCATCGCATGCTCCCGAGCAGCTCCGGCTCGCGTGAACCACCTCAGGACGCGTGGATGGAACTTCTGCACAACTGCCTCTCGCCGCGTGGAGGAGAGACAATGGTCCACGCCGCTGGCAAAGCAGCTCTTTGAAGCCATCTCAGTACGAGTCGACGGAACCATGCCCTCCTCCGCCAAGACACAAACTGGACCTCTGTCGCTAATGGGCCATTCTCTTCCTTCAAGACGACGGGGCCCGTCCCCTTGGCCAGCTACATGCGTATGTGCTTGACGGGCGATCCGGGCGGCTATTACACGGGCGCCATTGGGAAAGAACGCGACCAGTTCGGCGTCAAGGGCGACTTTGTGACCTCTCCTGAGATTTCGCAAATCTTTGGCGAGCTGGTCGGCGTATGGTTCATCGCCGAATGGATGAGCCAGGGCCGGCCCAAGGGGGGAGTTCAACTCATCGAGCTTGGACCCGGCCGTGGGACTCTGATGGACGACGTGCTGCGGGTAGGTTGTTGTCTTTTTTTCCCCCTCTCTATCTCGCCTGTGTTGCCCGACTTGTCGTTTTGAAAATTCAAACTGGTCTCTTGACTGACTGACGCCTTTTTCTTCTTCTTCCTGTGGGAAAAAAAAAAAAAAAAAAAAAAAAACCGACAGACCATCAAGCGATTTCCGGCCATGGCCGCCAGCATCGAACACGTCTTCATGGTTGAGGCAAGCCCGGAACTCCGTGATGCTCAGAAGAAACTTCTCTGTGGATCGGACGCCCAATTCACCCAATGCGACTCTGGATTCTGGAGCAGCGGGAAACACATAGGGAAGCCCGTTGTATGGGCCGAAAGTCTCAAGTCGATTCCAATTGGTAAGGAGGCTTTGTTAAGCGTTTCGTTCTCTTTCCCCCCCCAGCTTTTTTTTTTTTTTTTTGCAACCGAAGAATAAAACCAAACAAAATTTCTATATATATACATATACTGACAAAAAGATTGATGATTGATGCTGCCTTATAGAAGCACACAAAGTCCCCTTCATCGTGGCGCATGAATTCTTTGATGCTCTGCCCATTCACATATTCCAATCTGCCCCTGCTGCTCCTGCCACGCAATCCAAATCATCATCGACCGCTGCTACGACGCGTGGCGAGCAGTCGGCGAAACCCAACATCACCGCAACAAGGCCGTCCTCACAGCCGTCTCATGAATGGCGGGAAATGATGGTCGCTCCAGTCTCCGCAGAAGCCATGGCATCCGCCCGGGAAAAGTCCAAGGCTGCCGGCAAGGAGGACCCCATCGAGGAGTTCCAACTCGTCCTCTCGTCAAAACCAACACGCCACTCTCGCTACGTTCCCGAGTCATCCCCCCGCTACCGGCATCTCAAGCAAGCGTCAGGGTCCATCGTTGAAGTCTGTCCCGACGCGTCTCTGTATGCCGCAGACTTCGCCGCCCGCATCGGCGGCTCGAGCAGCGCCAAGAAGCCCCAGCCGAGCGGTGCCGCCCTGATACTGGACTACGGCACCTCGGACACGGTTCCCATCAACTCCCTCCGCGGCATCCGGCACCACAGGCTCGTCAGTCCCTTCTCCGCGCCCGGTCTCGTCGATCTCAGCGCAGACGTCGACTTCACTGCCATCGCCGAGGCCGCCACCCTTGCCAGCGATGGGGTCGAGGTCCACGGACCGGTTTCCCAGGCAGACTTCCTCGAACAGATGGGCATACGTGAGCGGGCAGAGATGCTCGTCAAGGCCGCCCGTCCCAACGACCACTCTGCCGCCAGCATTGAGAAGTCGTGGAAGCGTCTCGTCGACCGGGGCCCCAGCGGCATGGGCAAAGTCTACAAGGTCCTCGCTATATTACCCGAGAACGGTGGTCAAAGACGTCCCGTGGGATTCGGGGGAGACGTCAAGCTCAGCTGAGGTACCGAGCTTACTACGTAGTAGGCTACTTTGAAGTCATGCGTGACGTGTCGTTTTGTGGCGACCGGTGGCTGGGTGGGTTGCATACTACGTAGTACGTAGTATTTGGAAAGGCGGAAGCCAAAACAGGAATCATACATACATACATACAGTAATGCTGTGCAACATCACGGATACCATACCATCCAGAAATATTGTCTGTCCTAGACTTAAACAAAAAAAAATAATAATACACAAAAACATTTTCAAAATTCTGACGCAGTCTCAGAAGAATATTCCGCTCTTACGGCAATGATGTAATCAGGAGCAAAAAACAAAAAGCAAAAACAAAAAAACGTCCACATCATTCTTCTCTTCCCATAGGCCGAAGCGCCAGATATACAAACCATCCTATATGTGTTTTTCTTTTCTTTCCCTTTTTTTTTTTTTTTTAAAAAAAAATAAAGGTCTGCTCTTCCCATTTTTTTCATTTGTTTTTTTTCTCGAGTCATACAATTTCCCAAAGTACACAATAAACGCCTTCTTTATCCCTCTCCCACCCCCGGTACTCTCATCTTTTATTTCTTGACAAGCTTGCCATTCTCCTCATCGCTGTCATCGTCCGAGAACCTATCGCCGTCTTCGCCGACGGCAAAAATGGTCTCGCCGTCGATCGATTCACGGGGAATGGTCCTGGCCGGTGGCTGGCGCGAGCTACTTTGATGAGTCGATGCAGAGCCAGTGATCCCGGTAACTGGTGGGGGATGGCTCTGCATCTTGCCAACATGGGCTTCCTCTTCATCATCCCAGTCGTCCGGAACACCGATGTCGCCAATTTCGAAGTTGCCATCATCATCCTGGGCAATTTCATCACTCATGGCAAACCGGCGATTGTTGGCCGTGGGCCGCCATATGTAGGACACAAATGCCACATCTGCAAAGTACACAATGTTGAGCCAGCCATCCAGGATGAACCACCTAGTCTTCCAGTGGCTGGGGACGAAATCAGGATCGTTTACAGAAGCAAAGGTGAAACTGGTGAAGAAGAAGAAAGCGAAAATGACGATGATGCTGGCGAGGATAGACCACCAGAGCTTTTTGTACATGGCCTCTTTCACGTGTTGTTTTCGCTCTCGCAAGTCTTTGAGCGTGAAGTTCAGTGAGTTGAGGGTCCAGACGTAAAACGCCGTGAGTGTTCCAGCAAGTGGCAGGACTATGAGCAGGACAAATGGGCCTTGTGCGTGGTAAAGAAGAAGAAAAAAAAAAGGTTAGCAAGGTAGCGTCCTGACGACAACAGACAACGAACTGAGCCGTGTGCCATCTGGTTATGAGTACTTGTATGCATACGCACCTGCGCTTTCGGGCGACACGACCAAACTAGCGATCGAGTACACTAAACCGAAAACAAAATGTGTCCCGGCGAGCCATCGAACATATATCATGGTACGGCCGAGAGTTGGCTTGACAACACCATAACCCATACAGACGATGAGTAGCAGGAAGAACGAGAAGGAATTTCTCGCCGCGTTAAGTATGCCCACTATGATGAGGAAAGCCTTAGAACCAACACCAGAGCCGCCATGGTTTTGGTAGTCTGTCTCCTATTAGTACGGTTTTTTTGTTTCCCCCCTTTCTCCCATCGTGTGTATGGAAACAAAACAGACAATACGAACCATAGTATCCCCAAGTAATGAGCATCTCCACCACAAGAAAGACCAATATGGCGGTGATGTAATTTTGAACGGCCACTGCAGGAATGTTAGCTCCATTTCTCCTTGTACAAAGAGCCAGGAATCGGGTAGAAGCGCATACAGATATCATGGCGATGCTGATAGTACAAAAAGCCCCAGTAAGAGGCCATGAGAGCATATATAATGGACATGGCGCCGTAAAAGGGCAATTTGGGAATTTGCGTCGCGGGTAGCTCTCCGTATGCGTTCCGGAACTTGGCCACAGCCCTGTAATTCTCGATGGTGTAACCCTCTGTTACAAGGCAGTAGTATCCCGTCTTCTTCAAGTTGTATTTTATGGGACTGGCGTCTTTGAGATGGACGGCCTTGGTCAAAATGACAGCATTGGCCTTCTTCGTCGCATTTTGTGATAAGATGAATTGGCCAATGTCGGTTGAGTTGCAGTTTCCCGACTTGACGAAGTCCTCGCTGCAAATCGGTAATTGCTGGCAAAAAAAGAAGACAAATTGGTCAGTTTGGTTTTCGCAATCAAGCAAAACGACGTGAGGGTTGCGCTTACCCGACCTCCAGTGTTGCTATCTGGTACACCAATAAGGTCCTTGTCCCTCCATTGAAAAATGATCAAGCTGACGATTGGATCGGTCCCTTCTGGTATGGTGGAGTTGATGAAGTTGACGAGAATGAATGGATCGACGGGGCCGCCCCAAGAGGTTCGACTATACATGCCTAAGTCATCGTTAGCAGGCCGAAGAGACGGGCGAGGACCGCCTCGAACAGAAGAAGAGGTTGCGAACCAGCACAGTATTGGCGATTTGCATTTGTCTCATCCTAAAAACAGAATTCATGGCGTCAGAGGTCAAGCTCGAATGCGGAAAGCAACAGGACACACTCACAATGGTGACCTCAAGCGCGGATGCAGTCCAGACGGACAAGGCAAAGAAGCTGAGTAACCCGAAGTAACTTCTCATGTTGGGCGTTTCCTGGCCGCAAAAGCGAGCCACACGCTGCGTGATAGTCGACGAATGCTGAGAAGAGTCGCGCCACCCGTAGCTTGGTCGTGTTTTGGAGTTGAGGACGTGACCACGTTAGCTTCGAGGTTTGTCGGGTGAAGCTGTCGAATCCCAGGACGCGCGTCCCGACCGCCAGAGAAGTACGAGGCGCCAGATGGACGATCCAGAAAGTCAATAAGCTTCGGTGCAGAGTCGTTTTGCTGCAACAAACATGTAATAATGCGAGGACATGTGTTGCTGTCGCGACTAGGCGACGAGGAGAAGGGCGATGGAGGTTTCAAGAAAGAAGCCAGACCCTGCATCCAGATAGACACATAGAGGTAGTAGTAGTAAGTACCTAGATACCTAGTACCTGCAGCCTACTACTAATGAGGCAGGTAAGACATGGCACGTACCTTCCTGCTGGAGGTACTGAGGAAATGATCGTCGGGAGGTACTGATTCTAGTAGGAGGTACCGCAACGATATTATACTACTAAGTAGTACTTGACAATGTAGAGAAGCGGCTATCCTTGGTGACGAGACACCTTTGAAGTAGCAGTATCTACTACGTAGTACTACTAGTAGTACTAGTAGTCAAAAATAGATAGTACCTACTACTTAAGTACTACTACTACTAGTAGTAGTAGTAGTACTTACCCTGTATCTAATTCCTGAATCTATCGATAAGATAAGGAGCGGACTTGCAACAATTCGTGAACCTTGCCTTTCACGATACCATCGATATCCTTCTAACCTTTAAACTTTCTCCGCAGGTCTTTGTTTATCCATTCTGCCGTGGTGTCGCCAGGACGGCGACATTCAAAGCCGTCATGGGTAAAGGGACCGACAAGCTCTACGTAAGATCATCTCAACTTACCCGTCCCCGACCAGCCCTTCCACGACCAAAGATGGCGACTCCGGCTAACTCGGTTGCTCTTCCACACCCTGACAGATCACGCACTCGGAATGGTCATCCTCAGATGCCTATTCGGCAAGTGTAGGCGCCAATTCAGCCTCGCGCAACGGATCTAGCCAGGCGTCTTTCCGCCGACTACCCTTTAATTTCTGCGCCGCCAGCCTGCAGCCGTTCAAAAACCCCGTCTGCACCCCGGACGGCACCATCTTCGACGTGGAGGTCATAGGCGCCTGGCTAGAGAAGCATCCGAACCAAAATCCGGTCGACGGCAAACAACTACAAAAGAAGGATTTGATACGGCTGGATTTCGCGCGCAACGCGAGCTCGCATACTCTCGGCGCAGGGCTCAGCGATGGCAAAGGCGACCTGATCGATCCAGTGACATACAAAGTCTTCACGGACAACACGCACATTGTGGCCATTCGTCATGGCACTTATGCCAACGTTTTCGCGTGGGAGACGGTCGAGCGCATGAATATAAAGGCAAAAATGTGGCGGGATCTTGTGGATGACGAGCCCTTCACGCGTGCCGACATTATTACATTGCAGGACCCGCAGAACGCAGCCAGCCGCAACCTCGAGCAGTTCAAGTATCTGAAAGATGGACAAGGGGCACAGCTCACGAGTGAACAGGAGGAGGCGGAGCGTACCGCAAGCAACATCAACGCCAAGGCGCTCGGAAGCATGGGTGATAAGGTCTTGAAAGCCAAGGCGGCCGTCGAGAAAGCACGTAGGGCCCGAGAGACGGGAATGGACATCAATCACAGCTCCAGAGCCATGGCAATAGCAGCTTCCTCGAACGCGGTATCAGGTCAGCCTTCATCGGCGTCAACGAGTGAATCTACGTCACAGTCTGCGCTTCGGCAGAAGAAGCTGGCCGCCAACGCTGCCGCGTACACGACGGGCAGAGCGGCAGCCAGTTTTACGAGCACGGGTTTGACCCCAGAAACCAGCGGCGAGCGAGCATTGCTCACGGAAGAGGAGTATATGCTGAAGCCGAAGCGCGTGAAAACCAAGGGCTACGCCCGCATGGAGACCAATCTCGGCGACTTGACGGTGGAATTACACACGGACACCGCGCCGAGGGCAGTGTGGAACTTTATCAGGCTGGCACAAAAGGGCTACTACAAGGGCGTGGCCTTTCATCGCAACATACCAAACTTTATGATCCAAGGGGGTGATCCCTCGGGGACCGGCAAAGGCGGATCCAGCATCTGGGGCAAGTATTTCAACGATGAATTCGACGGGCCCTTGACGCATGACAGGAGAGGCACACGTGAGTATTCAGGATTATATATGCTTTTTTCCCCCTCGTCTTCCAAAACGGCTAGCCGAGTCACTGACACGAACTGTGCCCAACCAGTCTCCATGGCCAACAAGGGCAAAAACACCAACTCGAGCCAATTCTACATCACGTACAAGCCAACGCCACACCTGGACCGCAAACACACCATATTCGGCTTCGTCGTCGACGGCCACAACGTCCTGACCAAGATGGAGGCCACCCCCACCGACGCCTCCAACCGGCCCCTCAGCAGCATTGTCATCAAGGACGTGGTCGTCTTCGTGGACCCCTTTGCCGAGTTCCAATCTCAGAAAGAGGAGCAGGAGCGCCAGGAGGCCCAGCGGAGGGAGGTGGAGCGGCAGGGCGGCACCGACGACGACAAGACCACCTGGACGGGCAAGCGGATACGGGAGGACGGCACCATCGTGGCAGAGGGTGGCGGGGACGGCGTGGGCAGGTACCTCGACAAGGATGTTTCGGCGGCGACCGGGACAGACGAAACGGCCGGATGGACGGAGCCGGTGCGCAAGAAGGTCAAGGGCACGGGGGGATTCGGTAACTTTGACGGTTGGTGATGGTGACGGTGAGGGATGATGACGAATGAATACCACTTTTGCAGAGTACGACTTGATTCCCGCTCTTCTTCTTCCTTCTTCCTTTCCTTTGTTCTTCGACCATTTATTTTCCTCTCTGGACACAACCAACCACCTCCACCTTCTGTTCTGCTACGATGAACTAGCCAAACCTACATTTTGCCCACGCCGCATCACGTACAAAAAAAAAAAAAAAAACCAGACCAAGCAAGAGCCACGAAATATTTGCGTCCCTCAACCGGTGTTTCCCGCAGAGAGTTGATTTTTTTTTCAAACCCCTCTTCTTTTCTCTCTCTCCTCTCCGATTCCGACCAGTTGGGGGGGGGGGGGGGACGATCTTGTGCAGGATGGGCAGAAGAAGAAAAGAAAAGAAAATCCCACTCTCCCAGGATGCCATGTTTGACATGCTATCAATCAAAAATGGAATGAATATATTTTCTTCTTTTTTTTGAGAGAGAGAAGGGTTTTTAGAATGAAATGATGAAGATGATGATAACATGGCATGCCTCGCATGGCACTCAGCTGGGACTTCACAAAAAAAAAAAACGTCCCCGCTAGTGGCTATACGATCATGGGCAAGGCAGTATCCGGCAAAGTGGGCAGCTTCGAGACAGGTATCTGATCCCACAAGAGGGTGTGAACCTGTTCTTTGACCGTGTTGGAGACGATGCGAGCCTGCTCGAAGCCAGTCTCCTGGTAAATGGCCTCTAGTCTGTCGAGGACGTAGGCGAGCATCTCTGGCGTGGTCGAGGATGACATGCCCAGGGTGTAGAGGGGCCAGATGATGGTGTGGCTGGCCGTGGCCAGCGTCAAGAAGCGCTCGGCGCCGCGCTCGTGGCCGGCGGACTGGGTGGGGTCGAAGAGAGTCGGCTTGCGGGAGGAGTTGGTTGCGGAGGAGGAGGCAAAAGAAGAAGAAGACGCGGGCAGCACGTCGGCGGCATCGGCGTGGGGGAGAAGCGCTTTCCGGTGCGGCGGCGGCGGCGACGACGACGACGATAACGACGATAACGCGGGCAGGATTCGATGTGGAAGGTGGGCGGTGGGCACGGGCGAGATGGTTTGGCGGCCGTGTCTGTCGCGCACAATGTCCTTGCCGCTGACGACGCCGAAATGCTGTGGGACGCTCGACACAAAGGCCTCGCCGAGCATCTGGATCAGCCTCATGGCCTTGACAAGCTGGAGCTGCTGCCACAGCGGCAAGGTGGTGGGATCCTCGACGCTGCCGCAGAGCACCTCGACGATGGTCTCCTGGACGAGCATCCTCATGGTGCGGATGCCGTTCCAGGTGGTCGCCTGGGTGAGCCCACGGTATATGTGGCAGGTGTCGCCCAGGACGGCCGGGTGAGGCCTGATCAGCCTGGCCCGCCGGTAGTACCAGCCGGGGGGCAGGCCGGAGATGAGCGAGGAGAAGGAGTCCTCGACGCCGCAGAGCTTCCTGACGACGGCGTCCACGCCGGTGACCTTGCCCGACTTGATGTCGTGGCGGACCTGGAGCGCGTTGTAGAGAGTGTCGACGACGCGCCACACCGGCCCGCTGGTGTCGGTCATGTGCCAGAGCTGCCTCCGCAGGTCAACCATGGACTGCGGCATGGGCAGGCCGCTGCGGATGCAGCTGATGAGGACGGTGTGGCAGAGCATGATGAACATCCTGGCGCCGGCCTCGGTGCGGAACTGGGCGGCACCCCTCATGCTGGCCAGGGCCGAGGCACCGTTGACGTGGTCCTGCCAGGCGCTGATGGTCTGGGGGGTGCGGCCCGAGACGAACTCGTAGGTGCCGAGGATGAGCACGGCCAGCATGGTGGCGTCCTTGAGCGCCTCGGCGGGATTTCCCAGGGCGGCGTTGGCGAGGCCCAGGGCGACGGTGTAGCACTGCCGCGCCCGTCGAAACGTCTCGGGGCAGCGCGTGAGCTTGGACAGGCTGGCGAGGCCGACGGCCGTCATGCTGGCCGTGATGCAGTCGCGCGGGTTGGCGTCCCAGGAAGACGGCGGCCGCCACACGTCGTAGATGAAGTCGTAGTTCTGGTAGCAGCCATGATCGGTGGCCACGTACCGAGCGAAGAAGAAGGCGATGCCACGCTCCTGCAGGGACTCGGCGAGGCTGTGTGAGATTGTGGTCGTGTCGGCGGTCGTCACGGTCGTCATGGTCGTCGTCGTCGTCGTCATCATGGTCGTCGTCAGGGCGGTCGAGGAACGACGGCACAGTTCCCGAGGCCGATGCTCGTTGTCGTCGTCGTCGTCTTCTTCTTCTTCTTCATCATCGTCGTCGTCTTCATCGTCGTCGTCTTCACCGTCGTCGTCGTCGTCATCATCGTCGTCGTCATCATCATCGTCGTCGTCGTCATCGTCGACATCGACATCGACATCGACATGGCCCAGATGTTGTTCCTCGCTCGGAGGCAAAGCCTCGTGCAGAAACGGTCGAGGCGGAAGCGAGAGCGACGGCGTGGCCGCGGCGTTGTTGACGAGTCTAACCAGGGTCTTCCTGGTCCGTTTCCTGCCCGCGGCGGCAGCTCGTTTGATGACATGGTGGCTCTCATCGCGGAACATGAGATCCACCATGTTGCGATATCCGGGACATGTTTGCCTCCGCTTCTCGCACTGGCCGCAAGCCGGCGTTTTCTGATCACACTAGGCACACGAAAAAACATGTATATGGATTAAAACAAAAAAAAGACAGGTGTGTTGACGATCCCGACTAGTGCAAGCAGGACGTGGGGGTTATTTTTTTCTTCTCTTTCTTTCTTTCTTTCTTTCTTTCTTTCTTTCCTGCCGGGGACTCCTCCGTCGGCGGGACAAAACTCACCCTGATCTTGCGCTCGCGACAGCCGGAGCAGCCCTTGGAGGGCTTGCCGCAGTACACCATGGCGATGGGATCATGGGCTTTTTCTCTTTTTTTTTTTCTTTTTTTTCTTTTTTTCGAATCGAGTTCCGTCTAGTCTGTTCCGACGCGTGACGCGTGACGTGACCTGTGTCGGCGTGTGACCTGGTCCACGATGCCAGCCCGCCGGAGTAGGCTAGGAATAAGACAAATGTAAGATGTTGTTGTGTAAGCACCCTTGGCTGGCACGTGATGGAAATAAGCCAACAACGAACTCAACGTGATGGCCTCGATGGCTCGTCGTCACCATGGAGACCACAAGATGACCACAAGATGACCATATTCATGGCGAGGCTCGTCTTGACCATGACACTGACGATTAGAGTCAGGCCCATCTCTGCTTTCATTCTCAGAGTAGCATCGGAAGAAGATCAGAACAGAAAAGCACGCGAATGTTCTGAACGAAGAGGTTTTTTTTTTTTTTTTTTTTTTTTAGTTTCAGGAGGGAAAACAAAAAAAAAAGAGTAGTAACTGTAGCATCTACAAACGAGTGTAATTCTCAACTGTGCTTCTTGAACACGGCGTCTACAGCTACAGACTACAGAGGAGACACAAACTTTGTCCAAAGTCGGTGCAAAAAAAAAAACAAAAAAAAAAAAAAAACAGCACACGGCTCGGGGTGTCTCGTCTCAGGCTTGCGCTCTATGCATGTACTATATATGTGTAAATGGCTGAGCCCCAACATTGGAATATGTACACAAACTCGATCCAAGGAGAAGAAAGGAGAAGAAAAGGGGGAAAAGAGAAACAACTAGCTAGATCTTCTAAATCTTCTAAATCTTCTCTATAAAAAAACCGCAGCTCAAACCAAATCACACTCAACCACACACAAAGGTGGGCCGTAGACATCTAAAAAAAAACAAATCATGAAGAAAAAAAAAATAGAATAGATACCAAGAAGAGAAAGAGCAGCGAAAAGGGAGGGGGGGGGGGGGGGGCATTCATCCAGTCAGCGGCTTGCCAACAGAGATAGTCAATTCCTGCGGATTCGGGTCGTTCACGAAGCCCGACTGGTCCACGCCAGAGGAGGAACCGACGTCATCGTAGGGGAAGGCGTACCCACGGCTCTGGACGCTCACCTCGTGGCAGATGCGCGAATAGTGATTGGTGACGCCCTCGTCGTAGTAGGTGTCGACGCTCTCCCCCTCCGGCTGGGCGTTGTTGAGGAGCAGCGTGGACCGGTTCAGGGCGGCGGCGAGACGCGCACCAATGTTGAGCCTCATGTCCGAGACGCCCGGCCCGGCGGCGAACGGACCGGTGCTGCAGGAAAAGATGTCCCTGGCCGAGGGTTTCGCAAAGGAGCCGACCCCGTCAAAGGTCAGGTCGGTGCCGTTCCTGACGCGGCCGACGACGTCACCCCACTTGAACTGCGTGTTGACGACGAGGTCCTCCCGGGCGTACTTGGCCCAGACGGAATCGACGTAGGACTGGTAGTAGCCGTCGAACAGGCCGCCGAAGAGGACGCTGCCGGAGTTGGGGCTCAGGGCCCGCTTGACGGCCCCCGAGCTGGATCGTATGACGAGCCTGTCCCAGCCCTTGCCGTCTGCGCGGCCCTGGTCCAGCAGACCAGCACAGACGCGGCTCAGGCCGTCGGCCGGCATGCCGGGGACCGTCTTGATCCCGCCGTCGCCGGTCTTGAGCCTCAGCGAGACGGGGAGGCTGACGAAGTCGACATAGGAGATGTTGGCGTACAGCTCCTGCTGGTTCCAGGTGAGCTCGCAGAACCCCCAGTCGAGGTCGTAGTTGGTGTCGGAGGGATTCGTGGCCGAGGGCTCGACCAGGGCCGGCCCCGGGTTGATGAAGAAGTTGAGGGGTCTGTCGCGGCAGAACCAGACGCGGGCGCCGAATATGCGCGGGATGGACACCGTCCGCGCGCTGCCCGAGGGGCCGAGGGCGATGGCGCAGTCGGCACCCAGGGGCTGGAGGGTGGTGCCGGGGCTGGACGGGCGAAAGGGCGTGCGGCCGTCGGAACTCAGGAGCACCAGACCCTGGTCGTCTCGGCCGGTGATGTGGGCGTAGAGCTGCCTGGCCCCTGTTTCGTTGCGGAGCACGATGTTGAGCGTGGAGCCCGCAGAGGAGTCCATTTCTGCTGCCGGTGTTGTTGCAAGACGGGGGGGGGGGGGGGTTCTTGGCTTGTTGACGTGGAGATGTCTTGACGCTGGACGTCGCGAAGATGTCTATTGGCTCTTGACTTGTTGACGTGGAGATGTCTTGACGCTTGACGTGGAGATGTCTTGACGCTTGATGTCGCGAAGATGTCGTTTGGCTCTTGACGCTCGACTTGGAGATGTTCTCGACTCACTCCCCTCAACCAAGAAAAGTCAAGCCCTTCAAAACCTAAAAATCCACTCAACTCTCAGCGGCCCAACCCAGCAATGCTCAAACTCTTTTTGTTTTTGTTTCTTTTTCAAAAAATAAATAAATAAATAAATAAATAAGCACAAGAATCAAGCCCAGACGAAAAAAAAAAGAATAATAAAAAGAAGGCGAGAGGGACGCAAAACGAAAACAGACCTCGAAAAGAACCCCTCAGCTCCTTTATACATGGCACCTGAAATATTTTTTTTTTTTTTTTTAAAAAATGACCTAGAGCGAGAATCGTCCCAACAATTCATCTTGTTGGCCGTGTTGGGTTGTCTTGTCTTGTCTTGACTTGGCTGGTAGTAGGTCCGGTGACAAAAGCCGGAAAAGCTCAGTCGACGTAGTCACTCTGTCCTTCTGTCACGATGAACTCGGTGGCTTCCTTCCTTCTTTCCTTCCTTCCTTCCTTCCTTCTTCGCG
Source organism: Claviceps paspali (assembly GCA_013435705.1). NCBI lineage: Eukaryota > Fungi > Ascomycota > Sordariomycetes > Hypocreales > Clavicipitaceae > Claviceps > Claviceps paspali. Next base: position 35,113 of record JABAEC010000087.1, on the reverse strand, counting down.
ACGCAGAACGCAGGCCGGTGGAGTCGTACGTACGTCATGGAACCAACCACCCCCCCCCCCTTGGCAACCCCTCCGTTCGCGCGCCGCTCCGTTCGGGAACTCCCCGTGGGACCACAATATGTTTCTTCTTTTTTACTAAAAAAAAAACATACTATGTAATAGTTAAAGAAGAAGAAAAAAACCGGCTTCACCCACTCACTCACTTGCACACGCGACCACCGACCAGTCATCCATTCTCACTAGTCTTAAGAAAAGCCCACATCCATCCTCCACTCGAGGCGGCAAAGAGCCTCTTTCTGTCAGATGACTTTCCACGCGGACACATCACACATCACCTCAGCTTTTTTTCAGCTTCCCCCCTTCTACGCAACCAACTTGGCCATCACTCGGCTTGAGCATGTCGCTCATGTCATCTTCGTATGGTCACGGCGTACTATCACAATTGCAAATCTCGACCACGACTGGAATCGGCTGTCCGAGTCGTCAAGGAGCGTAAAACACACCAAACTGCCTGCTATGCCTGCCGTCACCATCCACGTGCCAACGATCCCCAGAAATGACCTTCAACCTCCCATACAAACCAAAGCATTCTCCCCTCTCACGAGCCAACATGGACGTCGTCCGCTAGATATTCGATAGCAACGCACACGCCACTATCAAGTACGAGGACGCCAGCCTCGCCAGCCTAGGCACCGTCTTGCGGCATCCCAGACTGTCCTCGTCGTTCGCATGGCCGCCGTCCGCCGTGGAATCATGACTCGATCTGCCACCATCTTCCCAAGTCTCGCCGGATACTGTGCAAATTCGTTTCCCTTGCCCCCCGCCGCTGCACATGTCGTTCCACTCTCCGTCTTTCTGCGCAGTCGACGAGTTGAAATACGCCTCGACGGATCTCACCAACACAACCGCGTCCGACGATGGTGGCCCACCTGACCATAGTGCATTTCCATTGCTCCAGTGTTGCAGAATAACATGGCCGCCGCTCGACGGGATGCTCTGACCCTTCATTTCAGCCAGGAACTGGCCGTCGGCATAGAATATGACCCGGCCGGGGAGGTAGTCAAAGCGATACTCGTGGAAGCCGGCTGCTGGATCAAACGACAAGTCGACCCTTTGCAACGTGCCGCTCTTGCTGGCATCGTAGCCGTCTCGCATCGATTCTTTGGAATGGATGACGAGATTGACCGGAAATACCTTGGCCGTCACATCGAATTCTCTTGAAAGGAATTCCATGTCGATCTCTTGCGAATCGTTCCGGTACTGCACCAGCGCTCCCTCCCTCCCGTTAGTGTTGGTGATTCCATGTGCAAAAAAGTTGAAAAAAAAAAAAAAAAGCGTTGATGGATAGATGCAGCTCATATGTCAAATATCCCATCATATCCATACCCAGAAAAAAGCTGCACAAGTGCCACTGGCCCCCGTAAGCTTCATCACAGCCCGGTAAGACCCCCAAAACATGTCCATTCGCACCGAGTCGATCTCGGCAGCGGCAATGGCGCCCGCCTCCGTCGGAACGCTCCCGACTCGGAGACCCATGGCCCTCTGCGTCTCGGCGCCTCCTCTGCCAGCGTCTCGTTGCCCAAGGAGACCCGGCCCCGTATACGAAAACACATTTTCCACCCGAAAGGCCTTGCCGAACCTCCCCCTGCCGGCCTCGGCAGAGACGTTGAACTCCTGTCTGGCCCAGTCTGCCTCTCGACCTATATCGCCCAACGACCCAAAGTCCGTGGAGAGCGACTCTGTGAACACGACGGGCGTGCTCCTGTGTGCATCCTCGGCCAGGGCGTATCCGCAAGGGCAGCTGCCACAGACGATTGGGTGCGCAAGTGATAGCATCAATGCCAATATCGAAAGCATCGTGGAGTGGCGTGAAGGAGACGCGATATAATAGCCGTTTTTTTCTTTCTTCGCTTGATCTGCGACTTTTGCAGTGTAGAAAGCCGATTTTCTTTCTTTCTTTTCTCTCTGTTTCTGTCCAGACTGAACATTGGTTTCCTTCCTTCCTTTTTTTTTTTTTTTTTTTTTGAAGAAGCAACCTGCTTTTCATTGTCAGTCCCGTGTTCAGTACTACCTTCCTCTTGATTCGATGCCAACTTACGGTATCGGATTAGTAGTGAAGCAGCAAGTGCGTTCAAGTAAAAAACAATAAAAAAACATTGCTGTAAAGCCACAATTCGATATGACCTCTCACGGACCTTGTGGCTTGTAGAGCCAAGAATGAATGTATCATCCCTTACTCGTTTCTCTGCCTACCGTAGTACCCATCACCTACAACAACTACTACTACTAGTAGTAGCAACCTGCTAGAAACCATAGACATCATAAAAGCGGCAGAGAAGCGATTATTGTTGATTCAACGCTACAAGAAATATATGTACACTAGCGAGCGGTCCAGCCTCCTCACAGTCTGTTAGAAACTCACGCACAATGGAGTATTGTGTGCGCCCATGTTGATAAGGGCGCTACTGGTCCAAAACATGCGTCCGTCTTGTTCTGCAGTTGCATGGCCCTGGCAGCCGTCAGAACCAGTAGTAGTTGGAAAAGGACTACAAGGAAACACAGAAACAAAAAAAAAAAAAAAAGGAGATGACGCTGCAATCTGTGTATCGAACAAGGTATCAGATAGAACAAATGAGGTCAAGCAAAGAAAGCTACTCAAAATAACCAACAAAGAGAATTGACGACCCGTGAGGAAGACGTAAAAATGCATGTCAACAAAGAATTAGTGAAGATGGGACCTCGAAAACATAATTCAGCAACGTAATAATTCGCGACAGGCCACGCTGATCCATTGCGTCTGAAAATAAATGTGAGCAAACTAGAGCCAAAGGAAAAACAGACATATCAAAAGACCAGATGACAGAAAGAAAAGACGATAAGAAAGTTCAAAGATTAATGTGAAGGAGAAAGGAAAAAAAAAAAAAAAAGAAAAAGAAAACCAGATTGTTATATAGCAAACCAAATAGCACCCGAAGAGAGGAGGGTGAAAAAAAAAACAAAAAAAAAAACAATTGCTGTGGACCTGCCCACTGATGGTCATAGGAAAAAAAAAAAATCCTTCTCTGCCGAGGAAATAGAAGGAAATAGAAGGAAATAGAAGGAAATAGAAGAAAGAAAAACGCTCGCACCAGATTATATCCCGACCCTGACCTGACCCATTACGTGCTCAATCAACTTGGGAAGGACTCCTCAACACGGTATTCCTCGAGCAGTCAGTCCATCAGGACCTCGAGGTTGCCGAAGCAGGTCTCCCGACGCTTTTCTGAGGTTCCCGATCGTCGTGAAGGACTACGACCAAAGTCTCAATGAAAGTGTTCCAAACAAAAATGCCAGAATAAAAGCAGTATGAAATGTCAGACTCCTGATCCATTGATCACGCCAAAACTGATTGGCAAAAAAATCCAGTTGGGATGATCAATAGATCATGACTGGAGGAGAAACCCAAGGAAAAAAAAAATGAAACAAAATTGGAGAAGAAAAAAGAACGAGAAGAACAATGAAATAATAAAAGAAACCAATAAAAAAAAATAGAGTACCCAATGAAAAAAATCAAGTGCTGTAACGAGGGGAGGAGGCGGTGAAACGAATTTCTCCGACTTGTCTCCCACCGCCTCCTCCCCTCCTTGTTACTCGTGTCAAGGAGATTAATACACGCTGTCCTCATCCGCTCCCTGCGAAGTCATCGAGGGAGTGGATACGTTCGAGGAAGCCTCAAGATCGTCGACATAACCGACCAGAGCTTGTGAATGCAGCCTGAAGGATTCGCCAAGAAGACGAGTAATACTGTGATGGAAAAACAAGATTAGCAATCCCAATTTCGACCGCATCATGAAAGAGATGCGAGATATAATCTTACCCCCAAACCACAACTTCGTCAAGCATAGATCCCCACAGCCGAGACACGATGGAGCTCATCTGTGACGTGTAACACTCGTCATATTCCTTTGCAAAGAGCTGTCGAACCTTGTTGTACATGGACAGCTCTTCCTCTGATGCAGGTTCTGCATCGTGCTCCAGCCGATAGAGCCACAACGACAAGATGATCACCATGTCCATGCCACAGAGAGGATGCTCGATACTCCAGTTAGTCGGAGATGTGCGCGCAACCCAGCGAAGGCCCTGAACCACGGCCGTTTCGACGCAGTCGTAGCATTCTTTTATGACGTTGATCATGTCGCCGGAGCGCTTGACACGATCACGAGCATGCGACATGGCGGCGGCCACCTCGTATGAGTCATGGTAGCGCAGGGCTTCCTGCACACTCTTCAAATCGACCTCCAACCGGGCGCGAGCATTGCGATACATGGCCCTGGCGTTGAAGAGTAGGGGGTGGCCTTTATGAGGGGCGCTCAACGGGATAGAAACCGATTCCGGTTCGCAGCGTTTCAACGACTTTTTCCACGTTTCGAGGGCCAGACGAAGCTTGTATTCAGTGACTACGTCTTGGAGAGCCTCGGGGCTGCGTTTGTGATACCACACCTCCAGGAACAGGGCGTTGATCATGACGCGAGTCGCGAAGACACTATAACGGAGCATCTCCCCCTGGAATAGATTATCGTGCGCCTCCATGAAGGTGACGGCGGGGAATCGGGCCAAACACTCCGGCCACAAAGCGTCGTCCACAGCCTGAAGGTTCCACATGGCCTCCGTTGAAGGAAGCTGAAGATCCTCAAACTCGTTGAAACTGATTGCCGGGGTATGGTTGTAGGTCAAGGTCAAGAGTCCGAAGAAGATGTAGACGGCATAGTAGGTGCGGCGGCAGCCTTCGTCTTCGACCCATTCCAGGCGGCTGGGTTGGGTGGTCCCCCGAGCTTCTTGACGCAGCTTCAGCTCGTACCTATTGCCGGCAACCATGTTTGCCAAAAGCCCCTTGATGGAGCAGGCCCATTCCAGCCCCTTGGGGTCTCCGCTCCAGCTGGCGAATATCATGTTGAGAAGGGAGCTCTGCATCGTCCACAGGGGACACTTCCGAGAGCTGAAGTTTTCCTTGTTGTGCAGGAACTTGTTGACGAGCACCTTGGAGCCAATGTGAAGCATGTAGGCCTGGTCCTGGTCGAAAGCGTACAGAGCCCCGATACTCAGCACCGCCAGAAGCAGGGGAGGGGACACTTGCGAGGGGTTGAACGACACAGGGTGTAGGAAAGGCAGGTGGTGGTGGAACAAGGCGTAATAGGTTGACAAGTACCGATTCAGAGATCCCAGACCGGGCAGGCGGAAGCCATCGGGGATGGCGTGCTCACGATCGCAATTCCGGATATTGTCAAGGATGACGTTGCGCTGTTCTTCCCCGAGCACCTGGGGAGTTTGAAAGCCGGTAGAGAAATCAACCGAAGAGGGTCCCTGGGGCGTCGGCGCCGCGGTGGCGGAATCCGGCAGCGCCTGGATAAGAGACTGCAAGGCGGGCACGGCGGTGCTGGTGGTTTGGTCGGCGATGGGCGCCAGCTGGTTGGCACGAGGCTGAACGGCGGTTCCCGAGACGAAGGGCTGTTGTGACTCGAACGACCCGGACGCGCTCGAGGTTATCGAATGAGTCTTGGGCTCATTGACAGACGGGGTCACAAAACCATCCCACTGCATCTGGGGCAGAGCAATCGCCCCAGAAGGGTAGGTGACGGTGGATTCCACCAAAGCCGAACCATTAGGCGAGTACGCCATCGAGCTGCGCTCCTCACGCATGGCAGCAGTGGCCTTGTGATGCAAGTCGGCGACAAGCATCGCAGCCGCTTCCACGTCGAAAAGACCATCGTTTCCAGCTTCCATTTGCTCCAGCGTTGACGTATCAAGGGCCAGTGTTGCCTTTGACGGTGCGGTCACGGCACGAGTTTTCGGACCGCCGGCACGGCGTTTACCATCACTGTGCAGGGGAACACCGCCGTCCTTGGCGTGCACAGTTCGATCATGTCTCAGAAGTAAGTCGCGCCGGACGAAAGTGCTCCTGCATTTCATGCATTTGAAAGGTCGTTCCTTGGTATCTAGATGTGCACTGTTAGTGGGCAAGTCACCATTCGCAGAGGGGCTCGGCTGAGCGTGAGCATTCGCTGCGAGGGAAATTTCTTTGATGGCTCAGGTGGGGAAAGGAAATCGACTGGTCGTGGTTGTCATGCTCTGACTAAAGCATGGGCGACAGGATAAAAACGAAAAGGCATTCATTGCTCAACATGGTGAACGGTGAAGACAGAGCGAGTAGTGCCGAAGGACGGGAAGGGTACATACGTGAACGTTCGTGTCTACTTCGGTGTTCGCTCCTGCTGAAAGCTCTGTTGCAAAATTGACACTTGTACTTGCGCTGCGATGTGTCCGATGCTTTCCGAGACGGGGGGTTGGAAGCCGCCTCGGGCGTGAGGACTGCGACGCTGGCGCCAGGCATTGCAAAGGACCAGAGTGGATGATCTCGACAGTCAAGAGAAGAGCGACGAATATTTCAGCAACAAAGGAGCGTCTGTCAGATCACGGAACGAATCAAGACGTCGAGTGTATGAAATACGATGGTTGAATATCGTCTGGTCTAGGTCTTTAATCTGCGCTCTCGTCTCCTAGCTTCTCTCTCGCACGCGCTCCCGAGGGATTTAAAGGGTGAAAGCGGCGTTGACGATCGTGAGGCTTATCATTGGATATGGATGTATTCTGGTCATGGAAATCTTGTGAAAACCGTGGGGAAAAGGGACAGAGGCTATTCGATGCCTCAGCGAACCAACTTCCGGGGAACCGGATGTCGATGTTGGGTGGTGATGAGGGACGGTGAAGCGGCGGGCGACTGATTGCTAGTGGAAGTTGAAGTGGAATGAGAGGGGAAAATTTAAGAGGAGGATGCCCAGTATTCTATTTGAGGGAGCAGAGGGGGGGAGGGGGGAGTAGAGAGAGAGGGGGGGGGAGGGGGCAGAAAAGGCTTAGAAGCTTTGGGGCGGGCGGGGGTGGGGGGGGGGTGGGTGCACACTCTCCTAGTGTAAGACTTGAGGTGTCGGATTAATAGAAAAAAAAAAAGGGGGGGGGGGGAGGGGGTAAGTCAAGGAGGGTGAGGAGGGAAGGGAAGGAAAGAAAGGAGAGGGGGGAGGGGAGGGAGGGGGAGGGGCGACCGGATGGAGGGGCTGGCTGGGTGGCTGATGGAGCAAGCAAGCACGGAAGCTCGACGTAGGCGACGGTGACAACTAGGAGAGGGCGGCCAGAGGCAAACTGCGTCGACCAAGGAGCGTGTGTTGTGCGGCCATGTCTCATGTCGCTGTGGCCTGCACGGCGTGGCTCGTGCCAAGGCAGCGATGGACAATGCAGAGACGCGAGAGGTGGGGCACGGCCCCTCAACACGCGGACAAGGGCCGGAGAGGGGTGGAGGGGGGGGGGTGGCCATCGCAGTTTGCAGGGGGGGAGGGAAGGGAAGGGGTGTGTGCGTGTGTGTGTGTGCTGGGTTAACCGTTGGAAGAGCAGCAGTATGGAATTGCTTATTCAATAGCGTGCTGTTCAGACAGCCAGTTGACGGCCGGAGTGCGAAGCGGGGCTGTCAACCACTGGAGTTTGGCTGTTTGGGGGACGCGGCGCAGCGGGTTAATGTGTAATGTTTGGTCTGGCAGGGCCACTTCTTCATTCCGTCTGGGTTCTTAGCAAGCATGCATGCTCAATCATGTTCCTTCTTTTCTCATATACTACGTAGTAGTTTAGTGGCCGGCATCATTTCCCCCGCAATGCCGTGGAGGGTTTTTTTTTTTTTTTCCTTTCCTCATTCTTCTATCCCCCGCCCCCCCCCCCCCCCCCTTGTAGCGCTATCACCCGCAAGGATGTTGGGGAAACACTTCTTCATGATGCCTCTTGAGAAAACACGCTCGCTTCAAAGTGCTCACTTGCCCTTCTGATGCAGAGCACCTTCTACCCGCTCCAGCGATTCCTTGGCCCGCTCGCTCCTCTGCCAGACGTCGAGATTGTTGCATCTGTACTACGCATGTACGCGGCGGACATGATGAGCGCGCGAGCACGCGAACCAACCATGCTGTGTGTTCATGCGGAAGAAACGGCCCCTTCTATCGCTGCCTCGGCGAAGTAGATGAGATAGTTATCGCTGCAGTCAGTGTCTCTGCCCGAGGAGCAAAAAAACAAAAAACAAAAAAACAGAACAAAACCCGCCCATGCCAATCGGTTCGTCCAATCTCGCTCACTCATTCCAGTGCAACTTGAGTGATTGGTGAAAACACGCAGGTCCGCAACGGAGTTTCTGCCGTTTGATTTGCGTCGTCTACTGCTACCTTCTACCTTGTGATCAGAGTGCCAGGCGCCGAGGGCATCATGGAAGAGTCGGAAATGGGCGGGGCCTTGCGGTGTGGTGTGCCGTCAACCCCCCCCCCCCCGTGCAAATGGCAAATGGCACCTAAAGATTGCGCCTTGTTCTGTTCCAAGCGGATCTTCGATAGCGGATCGTGCGTCGAGGGAGGTCAAAGGACATAACCATCCATAGTATTACCCAGATGTCGGGTACCAAGAGCGGCAGGCGGCCACACAATGACGCGTACAGTCTTCGTTTTCCCTCTCCTTTCCTCTTCTTTTCTTTTTCTCTCTTTCCTCCTTTCTTTCCCCTCGTTTCTCTTCTTTACTCAGACGGTGCGTGGCGCGCCAACTTGGTCGGGGGCATCAGAGCAGACCGAAAAACCACAGCCTGCAACAGAATCGTAGCGACAGCCGCTGTTGCGGGGCCGGTTTTTTTTTTTTTTTTTTTTTTTTTTGCAGAACTGGACCAGTCTATTTTTACGAGCCGGTGGGTGTCCAAGTCGAATACCTATTCCATCCTCCTCTTCCCTTTTTTCGTCTGCTTGATTTGATGTGCGGGTTGTTTTGTGTGACTTCGCTCCATACTTCCAAAAAAAAAGAAGATGAATCCGTAAAAAAAAATCGTGTCGTGTTGCCATCGGATCGTTCCTGTCAGTCAGGTGACGCAGTGAAAGACCCGTCCGTCGGCTTGGCCCTATCGTCGTCGTCGCTCTCCAGAAGGCGGACGTACGTACAGAGACGGTCTATTGCCACGAGGTCACGACTGACGTAGCCAGTTTTTTTGTGTCCAGCCCAAGTCCCGATCGACCACAAAAAAAAAAAAACCCGCACCAAACGTAGTCCTTCCGCCATCGTCCGTTTGCCGGCGATAGAAGCTGTTAATCGATACACTTGGCTAGATTCTTCCTGAACCTGAATTCTTTTTTTTTTTTGGCCTCTTGCGTCGTCTCCGCCGTCGCCGCCGACAATCGAGCGATAGGAAACAGCGACATGGGGTTGTCGTACAATACCTATCTCAACAGCAGCAAGATCTATGGCTGCAAGTCCTGCAAGGCCCATCTGGCAAACCATGAGGACATCATCAGCAGGGTATGTAGCGACGCAAGGAGAGAGCTTCATTGTCACCTCAAGGCCGCCGACGACGGGGACCTTCCCCCCCCAGTGGTCTGACTGCTGCCCGAGGCTGCCGAGTAACTTCTGAGCAGCCATCCATCATTTTCTCCCCCACCCGTCGATGAACAGCAGAAATTCACCAGGCTCAAGCGTATCAAGCACCACTCCACTAACTTTTACTTTTGCCACAGAATTTTCGTGGCCAGCACGGGAAAGCCTACTTGTTCCATAGCGTTGTCAACATCGAGAGTGGAGATCCAGCGGAACGCAACATGACAACTGGCCGGCACGTTGTCCGCGATATTTCCTGTCGCCAGTGCAAAGAAGTAGTAGGCTGGACATACGACAAAGCCTACGAAAGCACGGAGAAATACAAGGAAGGAAAATTCATTCTTGAAGCAGAGCTTCTCTGCAACGTCACCTAGAGAACGATGAACGGTGTTTTTTTTTCCCCCATTACGTTGATGTTCTGTTGTGAAGGCGGCACCTGACGACCAGGCAGACAGACGCCCTGTTTGACGACATATGCGATATTGGGAGATGTGAACGACGTGGGTTGAAGTAGGCTTTTGTCTTGTTTTGTCTCCAAGGGCTTTGCATGGTGTTCATTCGGGTATGGAGGGGAGGCATGGAGCTGCGACGTTTGGCTGCTCTTCCTTTTCTTTTCCTCTTTCTACTTTTGGAGTTTTTTTTTTCATTCTTTTTTTTTTCATGTTTCTCAGAGTTACCATGAAGAGGAAGAAGATAACACAAGCTTAGTGCGGTCGAATATACAGTATCGATTCGTCTTGGCCTTGACGCAGGTGGAAGGGAAACGAGCAACCAGACAGTCGATCACATGCCCTGACAGTGAGTGACTGAGGACACGTCCAAGTACCTCCTACCTGTCCGACCAAGTACGCTCACCACAGACGCGAGAGCTGGTACCCGGCAAGATTCAACATTCAAGTTCAGGTATGCAGGGGTGGGCAGTCTGACGCGTCCAGCATATCTCAAAGCAACCATTCCTGGGAGCTGTCTCCATGACTCGGCGGGTGCCGTGGCAGTGAGTGGGCAGGTCGACACACATCACACATGCTCCTTCGGCCTTCTGTCCAAGTCGCGCCGTGGACAGACAGTCGCGCAACAGGCATATTGCTACTAGTATGCTAGTATTTAGGAACTCGAACTCGCGTTTTCGACACCTCACCGAGTCGCGACTTCCACACCCCTCCCCCCCGTCCCCTCCTCGGGGGGCCCCCGGCGTTGAACCAAGTCCAAACCCGCAACGACGGCCCCTTGCAGGGGAGGGTACAAGGGACCGTCGACCCTGTTCTGGCTCGCACTGTCTCAGCTGCTGTATATTGCTACATAGTATGTAGCAAGCACTATATACTACCCCAGGTAGGGTACGAGGTAGGGAGGGAGGGTATGTATCGTCCGTGGTTATCGTCCATGGGGTGTCAGTGCTGTGCAAAGAAGAAGAGGTCATGAGAAAGATGGCATGATCCAGAACACGCTTGCTTGCCGTTTCACCGACCCTTTTTTTTTTTTTTTTTAAACCCTTCAAGCCATCCACCTATTTGAAAAAAAAAAAAAAAAAAAAAAAAAAAAGGCTGGAGACACGGTAATTTTGTCCCGAGTCAGTTAGGCAAGTTCAAAAGAGAGAGAGAGGAGAGGAGGAGAGGAGGGGGTTTGGCTCTGCGGTTCCACGACCTTAATTTCGCCGCATTCCCATTCCCACTGCAGCCAAATATGTCGTCCATTCTTGCTTACTTACGTTTTGGGGGCCGACGACCGACAACGACGACCGACAACGACGCCGACGACGATGGTTCCGCTGTGGCTCGTTTTCAATCAATAACACGCACCCCTGGAATCGGAAGTCGACGGCTTTGGTTGGTTCTCTTGTTTGTTTCTCCAGGTTCATCCCACCCGCCACCCGCCCCGCCTGCATCACCTCGCGAAACCCGCATCCCAACGCCCGCCGCCCTCCTTTTTTTTTTTTTTTTTTTTTTGTTTTCCTTTCTTTTTTCTTCACCTTTCCCCTCCCCCATCCCCGCCACCCCCTCATCTGCTCGTTCCCCTGAGTCTGAGCCAAATGTTCCAAACTATGGCTTTTTTTTTGTTATTTGTTTTTTTTTGCTTTGTCTTTCCTCGGCTTGCTGCATGGGAGGAGGCGCCTCCCGCATTTCCGATCCGTGCCGCGCGAGTCAATGACCTTGAAGGAAAAGGAGGAAACAAACACACACAAAGGCAAAAAAAAAAAAATTAAAAAAATTAAAAAAATTGAAATACAAAAAATGCAGACGCAAATCTCAGTCAGCTGGCCCGCTGCGCCATGAAACATGGTAATGAATAGTAATCGTCGTCTCTTTTATGGGTTTTGTGTCCGCCTCGACGCGCTGGCGACGCGTTGAAATTACCGATGCCCTTGCCTTGTGTGTGTGTGTGTGTGGTGCTTTATTGATGGTGTTTCATGAATCATACAGGAACGTTCGTGTCAGGCGCGTCGATCTGACAATACGTAGTATGTGGTTGCATCTTGTAATCCCTACTAGGTAGGTAGTGAACAGGTAGGTAGAGGTAGATACATATTGTGTGTGTGTGTGTGTGTGTGCCGGGGCGAGTGTCAAAAAGTTCCTCCCGTGTTGGCATTTTCGTTCCCGTCCGCCATGTTAACTTTGCTTTTTTCCTTTTCTTTTTCCTTCTTTCTTTTCTTTTTTTCTTATATTGGCCTTGTTTTTTTTTTTTTTTACTCCCTTCCTCGCTGGCATTCCTCAACGGCCTGGCCGACATTAATCTGCCATGGAACGGATGACCATTGCATTCATCCGTTCGGCTAATCTCGCCAGATGACCTGCCTACCTTGTCCTTTGTGAGACAATACCACCGCATACCTTTTTTTTTTTTTTTTTTTTTTGGCTCATTCTTTTGTTTTTTCTGTACTACGGCATCATCACATCATTGTGCTTGATGACGGCTCGGTGAGCACATAGCATAGTAGGGTGGTCGGTAGATACTCTGTGCTGAGAATTGCTTCTTTCTTCCTTTATTCATTTCGTTCCTTGTTTTTGTCTTGTTGTCTTTCTTTTCTTTTTTTTCTTTTTTTCTTTTTTCTTTCTTTTTTCTTTGTCTTTTTTTTTTCTTCTTCTTTTTTTTCCCCTTTCTTTCTTTCTCCCATTCTCTTGGACCGACCACTCCATCAAACAATACTTACTACTATACTAGTATCTGCCAGATACATTCACACATCTGGACTAATTCATGGCACGACGTACCAACCGTCTGATAAGAAGCGGGAATGCCCGAGAGTTACACAATTGGCTTCGCCACTTGCTACCTGTCAGGTTAGTACCTACAAGGTGACTGGTCGGCAGTTTCTCCCCCAGCCAGGTTTATTGATGCTAGACCCCCTTCCCCAATGTGTTCACCCCCTTTTCCATCTTTTCCCTTTTCTTTTTTGTTTTCTCCCAACCCATGTCCTTTCCATTCCGTGTCCTTTTTTTTTTTGGGTCCTTTATGTGGAATACGACTTGTCCGGAAAGCATGCAGTGCAGTTCCGATCTATTATCATGTACCTGAGAAAATGACTGAGAAAATGACTGAGAAAACAACAAGGTGGGTTTCCGCTATCCATTATTAATCCGGCTATCCTTTTCGATGTCGAGTTGCGGTCAAAATAAAAAAAAGCGGTGACAAGCATTTGGGCTGGCACATCATGGTGTAGCTGCCGACAATCCCATCGATTTCACGCATTGCCGGCATGAAGGGCCGCACATACATGGTACGAACCCATGCTTCCCTCCCTTTGAACACTGTTTTTTTTTTTTTTTCAAGCAATATCCCAGACCACGGAAGCGATTAGAGACATGCTCAAGACATCTCGGTAAACTATACAAAAATAAAAAAAAATCGGGGTTTGCCTCGGGCCACTGTGGAATCCGTCTGTGTAGCAACACATGTTCCTTTCCTTGTTCGTGTGCCCTGCTGTTTTTCTTCTCCAGCCTTCCAACCAGTCCAGCATATGTGGTCTTGTGTGTGTGTTGATCGTCGACGCATCTGTCTTATTTAAATTCGGCTTTATTTTCGTCGACACGTTAGGGACGACGCCCGATAACATGTCGCCATTTGATGCTCGTCCTCCCTTGTTCAATCTTGAAGTGACTGGTAGATAGAGAGGTACTCGACAGGCGGGTCCGCGGGACTTCTCGGAACCCTTCACTTGATTCCCATGTCGTTGGATTCCTCATCTCCGTTTCCCCCTCATCCCCTCCCCCCCCTCCTCTATTTGTGTTGGGGTGGGTTTCTTGGGGGCGGGCGTTCCGTTTTTCGTCGTAATCATCAAAGGGATATCTATGCCGCCGATAGTGATGTGCCGTGCATTTGATTCGCTCGCCATTTTGAATATTTGCCTCCCGCAGCAATTGCATTCTCCGATTTGTCGCTCAAAATCCTCGTACGCCTTGAACAAACCCCCCCTTTCCTCCGAAATGTCCTTGAGTGTGTCCCAAGTACAAATCACCTACTATCAAGGTATCTAACTACCTGGATTGATAGGACCTGGTAGGCGCCTAGGTAGTAAGCAGGTGGTATTTCGAAAGTGTATGAAGATGTGAGAGCGGACTGGCTGGATTTCTCGGGAGCGCCAAACACGCAGCAACGGCCACACTGCATGGCCGCATAAGCTTACGGCGGTATGTTTTTCAAACACACCGTGACATTGACTCGTACTTGATCGGTGTGCAGAGATGGGAAACGTCGTGCCGCGGCGCTGGGGGCAGTAATCAGTCCACTGACGCAAACGGCTCATCTCTGGTTTTTGGTTTTGGTTGACATTGCCTTGGCGACCAACCCGGGCGGCCAATATTGGTGTTTCGTGAAATGTGCTGTCGGGTACAGATGCTGCCGCCGGAGGACTCGTCTGCCCCAGTCATGGCCATCTGTCTGCCTGCGTGCGTGTTGGTTGGCCGAGAGGTTACGATGTTTTTTCGTAATTGTTGTAGAATGCAAAACTGGCCCGGCCAATGCCGTGCCGTGCCAAGTCGTGTGTGGTAGGCTACTGTAGCCTGGCCTGTGCAGCGTGCAGCGCGCAGCGCGCAGTAAATAAGCAGATAAGCAGTGCGTAGCTGGAGCCTGTGCCTTCCTTGTTGGCGGCGAAAATGGGGGCTGGCAGTTGGCAGTTGGCAGTTGGCCTTTTGCAATTGGGCCTTTGGGAGTCGGCAGCTGTGAGTCGTGACGGCCATATGTGATATGTGCTGCTGCTGCTGCTGCCCCCCCCCCCCCCTCATCTCTCCCTCTACTCCATTCCCGCGCCGCCTGTCTTGCAACTCACCCTTCTCGTCCTGGACAACGTCTGTTCTGTCAATCCTCCAATCGACGACCGACAAGTGCTTGCTCCTGCGACAACCAGTTCTGTCTGGCCTGCGGCGTCTAAAGTGGCATGACCGGTGCTATCTCCGACTGACAAACTGCCACCTTCAGGTTGGGACTGAGGGCTGACTCGTGGATTGGCCATGTCCTGAGAGGACTTTTAACGCCGCCTAATAGGTAGCCTGAATTCCTATCACTTGGACCGTCGATTTGCGCTGCCCCTTCCTGGACTGCAAACCACACACACACACACACACACACACACCCCTTTTTTTTTTGCGCCAATTTCGACCTCCTCGACGTGGAAAACGACGAACCTGCGTCTTCGCCATCCCCTGCAGACGTGGTGGGTGACCTGCACGCCGAGACTTGTGGCCAGACTGTTCCCAGACTGCGCGCACATCCTCAACAACACCACCACCATCCCCGCATTCGCCATGGACGGCATTGTGGGAGCAGCGCCGCCCGGCTCCGTGTATGTCCGGGCTCTCTACGACTACGAGGCCGACGATAGGACTAGCCTCAGTTTCCACGAAGGCGACATCATCCAAGTTATAACGCAACTGGATAGCGGCTGGTGGGACGGTGTCATCAATGGCGTGCGAGGCTGGTTCCCAAGCAATTATTGTCAGCTCATTTCCAACCCCGACGACCTGCCGTTCCAGGGCCAGGATAGTGGGCATTTCGACTACATAGACGATGAAATCGACGCCGCACATGCTTTCGAAGAGTCTTTTGAACAAAACGACGATTCCGAGCCAAATGGCCTCGGTGGCCGTCGGCCTTCAGAGGCCCCCGACGGCGGCAGCAATCAATCGAGAGCCGACTTTTGGATTCCCCAGGCTACCGCAGACGGGCGGCTTTTCTATTACAACATGATGACTGGTGATCGGAGCATGGAGCTCCCGCTGGAGTCGCCCCTTTCTTCCACCGAGACGGGTCCTCAAGATCGAGCAAACGTGAACATCCCAGATAAAACCAGACCTCCGCCGGAAATGATGGCCCGTGGCCTGACACGGGATGAGGATGAGGACTCCGCCAAATCGGCCTCCGAAGCAGGAGTGGAATCACTTGCGCGTGTCTCTCACCAATACATGGTACGATATTTCGATCAGAATCATGCTACGACCATGTCCTGTGCTTGCAATCTTTTCTGTTTTTTTTTTAACAAGTATTCCAGGGCAGAAATCGAGCCTCCGTCAGCGACATACCATCTCCTTCCACCTCTATGGACTCGATAAACGGCGAGTCTTCTGCTCACGACAGAAGGACGGGAAGTCTCACAAATGGCAAGCAAGCCGGCGGTCAAACCCCGAATATGGCTTCCGCGACGTCGTTCATCAGCACCACATATAATCTTCCAACCACGGCTACTGTGTCACGATCATTCTTCAATGACGGCTCCACACAACCCCTCACTTGGAGTCTGTTAGTATCCAACATGAAGCGCGCCATCGATCGATATCGCGAGGCCATTACGAACAACAGCCGGTCAGAGTACGTCGCCAGGGCCGAGGACATATCCGACCACCTGCGGCTTCTGCTTGCCGCAGGTTCTGGCACCACGGACAACCACTCTGGCCAACCGTCCATCATCTCGACAAACAAGGCGCTGTACCCTCATTTCAGGGACATGATGTCAAAGTTTTCCAAACTGGTCATATCCTCGCACATTGCTGCCGCTGACTGGCCAAACGCGGAATCTGTTCAAAAATGCCTTCAAGAGGCCGACGGCGTTCTCCTCGGCGTATTCAGTTACGTCGAAGTTGCCAGACAACAAAGAGGTGAAGACTTGCCTCGATTGTTTCCTGGATTTGTGATGCGCAGCCCAATAGGGGGAAGCTGGCAAAATAATGGTCTTGGTCCTCGTGACCCCGTTGCGCCCAGCTTCCCAGAGGATGAAGAAGGCTTGGTTGAGCCAACGGCTATACTGGACGACAAATTTCTCGAACGGATAGACGAACAAAAACGCATTCTGGTCTCGAGCATACGGGAACTGGACAAGAGTCTCATCACCCCCGAAAAAATCATATCGTCGCTCCGCCACGAGATGATCGGCAACAATGTCTGTCTGGCGGGGGGCAAAGTGGTCGAAGCTTTCAAAATCTGGATTGCCATGATTGAGTCGATTGATCTGTCCTCTCTTGAGAACAACTTCCAGACTCCTCAGCTAGACGACTTTGCCATCAAAAAACAGAGCTTATACGACAACATCTCGGATCTCATACTCGCCTGTCAGGCAGTTGCCGGTCCACTGGCCGACGAGTGGAGCGAAGTGCGGGGAGAGTCGCTGGAAAATCGTTTGGACTACGTGAGGCAGTGCGCCCGTGCCTTGGAGACCAATTCATCCCACATCGGCTTTTCATTGCAGCTGCTCTCGGAACAAGTCCAGACAAGCCTACACCGTCAACCGTCGTACAATGCGTCACGAGCTCGGGAGGATTCCGTTTCCCGTACGAGACAGCGGGGCGATTCGATGTCGTTTGATCGACCGCACCAACGCATAGACTCGAGGGCTGCGCCAACTCGACCTCCCTTGATGAGTGCCCAGTCCTTCAGCGACAGCGATCCACCAACGGGCCATTTCAGAAAAGGGGACTACTCAAAAGTGAAGAAGATATTTGGAGAGGACCCATCGCCGCACGGTTTGCAGGTTAGCGACGATACGCCAGAATACCTACGGCTCGACTTTGAGAATGATGTATCGTGGGAAACCAAGGCTTCTCAACCTACGGTGAAGGGAGGCTCGCTGCTTGGGCTCGTCGAGCAACTCACACGCCACGACAAGCTCGATTCCAGCTTCAACAACACCTTTCTGCTTACATACCGCTCATTCACCACCGCACGCGAACTGTTTGAGCTATTGGTCAAGCGCTTCGGCATACAGCCACCCGAGGGGCTCAGCCAGTCCGATTTTGAGATTTGGCGTGATCGGAAGCAAAAGCTGATACGATTTCGTGTCGTGAACATCTTGAAGAGTTGGTTCGACAGCTTCTGGATGGAAGCGAATAACGAAGAATCGAAGCAATTGATTCGTGATGTGTACGACTTTACGAGGGACAGTGTCAAGTCCACCGAGACGCCGGGCTCGGGACCTCTCATGGCCGTTCTGGACCAACGGTTAAGTGGGAAGGCGGCCGGCGCACGCCGGATGATCCAAACGCTGAACCAAAGCACGCCCACCCCTATTGTCCCCAAGAACATGAAGAAGCTGAAGTTTTTGGACATTGACGTGACGGAATTTGCTCGTCAGCTAACCATTATCGAATCGAGACTGTACGGCAAAATAAAGGCGGCCGAATGCCTCAGCAAAACCTGGCAGAAGAAGATTGCGGAGGGCGAACCTGACCCCGCTCCCAACGTCAAGGCCCTGATCCTTCACTCCAACCAAATGACTAATTGGGTGGCCGAGATGATCTTGGCGCAGATGGAGCTGAAGAAAAGAGTTGTTGTTATCAAGCACTTTGTTGCGGTCGCTGATGTTGGTCTTGATTCCCCGATTTTTCCTTCCACTTTCTTCTTCTTGACAACTCAAAAGCTTTTTTATCCTTTTTATTTTTCAAAACAAAAATCCTAAAAAAAAAAAAAAAACTTCTAGCCCGTGTAGGGAAAGCTGACTTCTTTTGACGTATACAGAAATGCCGAGCTCTCAACAACTATTCTACGCTCACGTCCATTATTTCAGCTTTGGCCACTGCACCGATCGCGCGTTTGAAGCGCACATGGGATCAGGTACCTCAACGGACACAGGGGGTCCTAGAAGCGATGCGCCGCGTAATGGCCAGTACCAAGAACTTTGGCGAGTATCGAGAGGCTCTCCACGTAGCCAACCCGCCGTGTATTCCCTTTTTTGGTAGGAACACATCTCATGTGCTTTTTTTTTTTTTTGAGAGAGAGAGAGAGAAAAAAAAAATAGGAGAAGAACAAACGAGACGGAACTTTACGCCTGACTCTTTTGTGCACAGGTGTCTACCTCACCGATCTTACCTTCATCGAAGACGGCATTCCGTCCATCATCAAAAAGACAAACCTCATCAATTTCGCGAAACGCGCGAAGACGGCCGAAGTGATCCGGGACATTCAGCAATACCAAAACGTGGGATACTCTCTGCAGTCTGTGCCGGAACTGCAGGACTACATCTTGAGTAACATGCATGCTGCGGGCGACGTGCATGAGATGTACGACAAGAGTCTGCAAGTAGAGCCGCGGGAGCGGGAGGACGAAAAAATCGTGAGGTGAGTAGCATGGCGACGGACCACGGTCGAAGTGTGAGAGGAGAGCCCTTGAGGGCGTCAAAACCACCTTTGACAAAAACATGTGCCAAGGCTTGCTTGTTTGGCTACTTGGTGGCGATTCTTTACGGCAAGTTTCTTACTTTTATTCTTTCTATGCAGGGTGTTGGCCGAATCCGGGTTTCTGTGAACTGCGAAAACTAGGTAATGCCAACGTGCGAGTCGGAAAGATTCGAACGACAGAGGCTGGGAAGATGAAGCCCTCGACTTGGATCCCAGAGAGATATTTGCCCACAAGCTCGCTGCTGGCTGTTGCATATCTCACCAGAAGCGCGTGTGGAACGGCCTGGGATGGGTGGAAAGCGTCGACGACGAGGGTCATGCTTGGCCTTATTACGCTTTCGTGTGACGTGGACCAACAATGGTGATCCAAAGCGCTCACGCTTGAGGCTGGGCTCGACACGATGCCGCGCGGTCCGAAAGAACTCGGCCTCTTCACCGATCTGAACTGACACGTAACGGTCGCGGCCCATTGCTTCGCCGTGTAGCCTCTTCTGCAGACGTCATTTAGTCTGTCTATCGTCTACTCGTCCATCTGTGGTGGCGGCAGGCGTCTGGTGCAATGGGAACAAAGGGCCCTTCGTATACAGCACACATAGAACTGTGTGTCTGTGTGTGTGTGTGTGTGACTCTCTCTCTCTCTCTCTCTCTCTGTGTGTGTGTGTGTGAGTGCGTGCGCACGTGTACGTAGGTGTGTGTGTGTGTGTGTGTGTTTGAAGGAAACAGATCAACTATGAAAGGGATTGAACTGTCAAACGAAAATACGCATACCTGTCAGACGAGGCGAAGTGGAGATGAGAGAGAGGGGGAGGGGGGGGGGGGGGGGAACCTGGTTGACTACGATGTGGAAAAGGCGAATCATGAATGATTACGGCTGATTTGCGAAGGAGAAGCTTTGATTGACAGTCAAAAAAAAAACATATAACTCGTATCTATGAATACAATTCTCATCCGCGGACCAAATGAGCCGTGGCAGCGGGAACATCTGCGAGCCATGTGGAGGACGAGTACTACGTAGTGGCGACGGTTCGACATATAGGAAATGTGTGCTCTTATGATGAAGATGGTTGGTTGGTTGGTTTCTTTTTTAATCTTTTTTTTTTTTTTTTTTTTTTTTTTTTTGCCAAATTGCACAGGATTCAATCGATACAGGACGGATGAACCAGACAGACGACTCGTGCTGAACTTGTAGCACGACGATCGACGCCATACATGACTTGTTTTCTTTGGGGAGGGGGAATAGAAAAAGTCGCCAACTCCAGTCTTCCTTCATGGCGTCGCTGCCATTAATTGTTAATTCAAGACTTGTGCATATGTAACTTGTCCTTGACGCGCGTCGCGATGCCCGGCTTCTCCTTGTCCTTGTCCTGGTCGCTGGTGGCTGCGCCGCCTGCATGATGCGGCGCCTGCGCGGTGGTGGATTTGCCGCCGGGAAGGCTTGTCCTCCCCTTGCCTTTTTCTTCCATGAGACCTGCGATGGAGAACGGGACGAGTTAGCCGCGGCTTTTGGAATTTCTCATGCGTCCTTTCTTTCCCAGAGACGGTACGTCACTCGCGTGTGTGGCACTTCACTTACGGTCGGCTTCCCTGCCTGCTCCCGGCTTTGAGGCGTCAAAGTCGCCTCCGTCGGCGGCGAATCCCGTCGTCTTGACGTATATCTCGCCGGTTCCCTTTTCCTGCGCGTCGTCGCTGCCGTCTTCATCGATGGCCTTTCCGGATCCGGACGGCTCGGGTGCTGACCCGACGTTTTGCTGTCGGTTTCCGGCGTCGCCGCCGTTTTCTTTGGCGACTGTCGCGAGGGACTTGGGGCCGGGGCCCGTCACCTCTATCTCGCCGTCCTCTCCGATGACGGGGTCCTTCTCATGATCGCCGTCTTCGGTGCGCGAGGGCTGCTCTGTTGATGCGTCCTTGTGGCCGGCTGCTGGGCTGGGCTTTGCGCCATCTTTGGTGGACTGTATGTCTCTCTTCGTCTCTCTGTTTTTGGCATCATTGGACTGTACGTCGCTCTTCGCCTCTCTGTTCTTGACATCATTGGACTCTATTTATTTACATGTGAGTATATATTTCAGCTTCTATTCTTGGTCTATTCGATCGGCAGAAGCATGTGCTTTCTTCTGGTTCACGATACTCTTTCTTTTCTTGCGGAACGGCACCGGCTTACCTATGTTGCCTCCGTCATACGGTTCCCCCTGGGTCACGTCGCCCTGGACGCCCGACACCGGCTCGTCTCGGTCAGCTTTGTCTCCCCAGACGGTCTTGGTTGCTGTCTGGACTATGTTTGTGATGGTTTCCATGGTGATAGTTTTTTTGTTATACTTTTTTTTTTTTTGTTTTTAGTTACAGTTCGGCCAAGCCCGTTGTTGTTCTACAGCTACTTGAACCGAGTTGCCGTGAAGATGGGGATTTGATATGGTAATAACAGGAAAAAGCGACTGCGTAAAGCCTTCTATTTATGGCCAACAGGCTGTCAAGTATCACACACACCCACCACACAGAGAGATCGGTGGTACTTGGACCAACTACCAACTGCGGGGTTCTCTGACGTCGTGGCCATCAGTCAGTCCATCTGATCGATGGGGATCGTTGGGTCGTGGAGCCGGCCAGGTTTGGGCGATCAGATGTTTTGGAAACCAGGAACGGACGATGGATAGACTCACGACCCAAGTATGACGTCTTTTTGTTTTGTCACAGACTCAAGGACGACAGGATTGACCGCAAGACAGCAACTCCCACTGGTCCGCTGGGCTCAGAGCTGCTGCAAGCCCCCGGTGACGCCACCGTTGAAATATTACTACTACTAGTAGTAGCACTCATTGGCTTTTGTAACGGGGCTGGCTACTAGTACTATTTCGTGGCAGTATGTGCACGTGTACAAGTCCTGGTGCGAGAAGGGAGAAGTGAGAAGGACAAAAGCCAAATCGACAGAGATCAGAGATGAAGGAAACAAAGTCGCGAAGAAACATGCTTCTGGGTGCCTGCCAGGTTCCTGCCATGGGTTCCTGCCATGGGTTCCTGCTGTCGTTCGGCGCCCCATTTTTCTTTTCTACTGCGACCGAGACAGGCACCCCCCGGTATCCCGCATCCCGTATCCCGCATCCATCCTGAATTCCCGATCACAAGATAGTAGTTGGTTGGATAGGTATTATGGGGGCCGGATTATCGTTGTTACCCACTCCGCCTGAACTAGGCTCGCGCGCGCGCGCATACTACATACTACCCCATTACTACTAGTACATACTAGTAGTACCACCACAGTCAGTTGCGAATACGCAAAAGAACATCATCATCCTTCTCATCATCCTCATCCTCATCATCACCCATTCCATCATACATGCACCTTTTCTGCATCGAGTCCTCCATCTGCGCGTCTTGTCATCTTGCGGCGTAGACTCCACTCCTCCGTGACCCCGTAATTGCCGACTTCTCGATGCCGATTCATCTGTGTTCCAACGAACACCGTGGCACGGGATACCATGGCGCCTGACGCCGATTCTCGAAAAGGTACCTTACTCTCTCGCACACGTTTGATGCGTCTGACCAGGGCTAACAAATAGCTTGCACTGAAGGCGCCGATCAACCCGGTAAAGTGGCTTCCAAGAGGGAAAGCAAGTCTGGGGTCATCAAATTGAAGAAGCAACCGCCAAAGCACAATAAACCTGGTAACTGGAGAGACGGCAGCGTTATCGAAGGTATAACGGTCTTTCTTTCTCAACGTGATTCGTTCCCGCAAATAATAATAAACAATAATAATGCTGACCCTCGAATCACAAGAGGACAAGAGTAGGACGGTCGGCTCGCCCACAGCCTCGGCAGCCTCCCCTGGGCCTGTTGTAAACCAGCTCGACGATACAGCTCGCGAAACCTTTGCCACCGGTCGCCCGTTGGAAGATAGCCCCGATCTGCAACAATGCAAACACTGCAAGAAAAGCATCCTCAAGACAGCCGCCAAGGCACACATCGCACAGTGCTTGAAATTAAAGAAGGAAAAGGCGCAAAGAAAAAAGGAGGCCCGGGAAGCCCGGGAGCGTGCTAAAGAGGCCGCAAGGGAAGAGGAAGCCCGCAAGGCTGACGTAGGGAACGGCGATTTGGAAAGCGGCGACGATGAAAAGAAGGGCAATACGGCTGCTAGGAAAGCCGGGAAAAAGCCCGAAGACGGAAAAAAAGGCGGCAAGAAACGCAAGGCAGAGGGTGAGCTAGAAAGGGGACCCAAAGCGAAGAAGAAGAAGGACGAGCCAAAAGCCAAGGTCGCGAAGCCCAAAGGTACTCTTCTCTCTGTCAAAGTCTCTCCCGGAGGCTCTACGTGGGTGGCCATCTTTGTTGTTGTGTTGACCATATATACCGCAGGGCCCGTCGACGTTGAACGACAATGTGGTGTCATATTACCAAACGGCCAGCCCTGCGCCCGATCCTTGACGTGCAAAAGCCACTCTATGGGAGCAAAACGTGGCGTGGCTGGTCGCTCACTTCCTTACGATATGCTTCTGGCCGCCTATCAAAAGAAGAACCAAGCCAAACAACAGAGTACGTGATTCAGCCGCTTGTCCCTGCCTCTGCCCCTGCCCCTTCCCTCAAAAAAAAAAGGAGAAGGTGGAAACAAGGTGGAATGGCAGAAGAAGAAGAAGAAGAAGAAGCTAACTAACGCAACTTGAACAGAGGCTGCTCTCAATGCAAACGCACCCGTCGAGGACGAGGACGAAGCAAACCATGGTCCAGTCGATTCGGATGAAGAGACGAGCGCTGTCATGAGTGCCCTATCTCACTGGCGTCCACAGCCGCTGATACCACAGCCTCTGTTTACGCCCATCAAACGACAATATCAGTTCTCGAGGCTCCACGAGCAATTGCAACTCGCGACGAACGGTGGCCGAACCAACATCTTCCAAGTCGTGGGATTCGGGGCGCAAAAATCCACCGAGAGTCACACAGGTCTGCTCGACAGTGAAGACGCACCCGGCGAGCCCGACATTGGATCTACAGGCTTTCCAGGGTCGGCACGATCATCTACATTTGGTGGCGTGACGCAAAGACGGTCTTCTGTGGCGAGTCGCGCCTAAGAAAACAGAGCCCGGTTTTGTTCTGTTTTGTTTTTGCTCTGCTTCTCCATATCATTCCATGGCACTGCCAGTGTTTGAGATGGTTTACTTTCTCTTCTCCCCCCCCCTCTGGTTCTCGCTAATACTCCTCCGACTCTTCTCTTTCCATCAGCCTGGTTCTTTATTATTATCAGTTTTTTTTTTTTTCAAGTTGCATGGGGCAGCACTTCATCGTCACGTTATGGATCTGCCTGCTGCTTTCTTGTCTTGCGAAATGCATCCTTGATCTCTTTTCTCGACTGAGCATTCATATCGGATACGGCGCTTCAGGGACTTTTTTTTTTGTGTGTGTGTGTTTTTGTCCATGTGTATAGTATAGGAGGTTTTTTTTTTTTTTGCTTCAAGGTCCAGGAGTTTCGGCGGCGTTCTGTGCATCTACATGTTTTACGACTGGATGACGGGGTCGTCTTTTTTTTTCTTGTTTTTTTCATTCTTTTTTTTTTTCATGCGTTTCAATGACATTGATAGGATCTGTATAGATACCCATGGAAATATGGCATAGCCCGGGTGTGCACCATAGCAATGGCAAGACTGGAACATGACATACACAAAACAATATGTCACCTCCCCCGCCGACAAGGTGCGCGCGTCAAAAAAATAGACAGACAAGCCCAAATGCATCTGGAATTCCCGTACCGCCTAAGCAAGCCACTACCGACTACTAACGAGGGGAAAATCACACTATCGAGGGAGCGCGCGTGCCCTTTTTTGGGGAGGGGGGGGAGGAACATCTGGTGCGACGGAATGGAGGGCGTTTTTTTGTTCAGCCGCACGTGTCATTTGCAAGGATGACGCAAGAGACAATGTCACTCGCTCAACCTCGGCAGGTCTAACGAACAAGAAAAGAATCATCTTGCATTGTGCCTCTCCCTTCTCTTGCCTTCTCTTTTCTTTTCTTCTTATGTTCTCGAATTCACATTTCGAATTGAATTGTGTGTTTGTGTGTGTGTGTGTGTGTGTGTTTCTTTGTTGACAGGTACGGGAAAAGCTGTGAAGGGGAAGCAGACCGCCTATTTGGGATACGTTGCTCTCTTTTGGGCTCTTTTCCATCTATCTGATCTGGGTGAATTGCATCCGTCTTCGGCAGTGCAATCCCTTCCCTCCTCGGTCCGTCTTCGTTGTCAAGTAGCCGTCTCGGGCCATACATATACACACGACGCAGATCGATGCTTTCGGACGCCGCTCTAGACGCCCTGGGCCATGCCGTGTCCGGGTCCGTTGGCACGGGCGTCGCGACCGCGGCCGTCTTCCCCCTGGATCTCGTCACGACGCGTTTGAAGGCCCAGCGACAGCTTGGGAGCGGCGCGGATCGGTACGAGGGCGTGGTAGACGGCCTGCGGGCCATTGTCTCGCGGGACGGCGGCGTCGCGGCTCTCTACAGCGGCCTCGGGCCCGGCGTCGGCAAGTCCATCGTCGACAGTTTCTTGTTCTTCGGCTTCTACTCGTATCTGCGGTCGACGTCGCGCCGGTCCAACGTGGTGCGGGAGCTGGCCATCGGCGCGGTCGCCGGCGCGTGCTCCAAGGCCATCACGACGCCCATCTCCAACGTGGTCACGCGCATGCAGATGCAGGGCTCGGGTGCGGAATCGCTGGGCCAGGCGCTGGCCCAGATCAGAAAGAGGAGCGGCGTCGCCGGTCTCTGGTCGGGCTACTCGGCGACCCTGGTGCTGACCATGAACCCCAGCATCACCTTCTTCGTCAACCGCCGCCTGGCCCGGCGCATCATTCCGGCCCTCGAGGAGGAAGACATCCCCGTTGCGTGGATCGCTTTCCTCCTCGCCGCCTTGAGCAAGTCGGCTGCCACGGTTCTGACGTATCCCTTCCAAACTGGACGGACGCGTCTGCAAATGTCAAACGACGTCGAACCGGCCGACACTGAAAATCAAGACGGCGCCAAAAAACGCGAGAAGCACGGTCTCGGGTCAATCCCTGCCCGGCTCTTTGAAATACTCAACAAGACTGTCTTTGGCATCATACTCGGCATAATCAGCAAGGAAGGCTTGCGGGCCTTGTATGATGGACTCCAGGGCGAGCTTCTCAAAGGCTTCCTCAGCCACGGCCTGGCAATGGCGACCAAGGGCAGTTTCCACCGTCTCGTCATCCGTCTATGGTTTCTTTCACAATCACACTTGCGAGGAAGAGTACGGGACAAACACTAGAATGGGCCAAGTCTTTGCATTTGTCGTTGCCCGTTTCCATTGTCCGCCCTTTGTCCATCCCCCCCCCCAGAGGGAGGGATGTCCGAGAGAGAAGACTTGCCGGATCAGAACTCGCACGAGGTAGGCCCTCGCTCGGAACACAATTTCTCTCATAATCGTGAAGGGAGACTCAGCACTGAAAATTGACGCCGGATTTCTCCACGGTATTGGACCCACGGGCAGAGAAGCCGGTGCCTTCCGACTTGAGGGGGACGAGACCCATGGGCAGAGAGCTTGTGGCTTGGTGTTGGGCCATTGACTTTTCGAGTATCGGGGTATCGCAGACATAGCAGGATGTGGACGACGCGGAGTCGGATGAACCGGAGGCTGTTTGTGCTTTTGATGGGACCAAGAGCCTCTTGACGCAGCTGAGGCACAGGACATGACCGCAATTCCGGACCATGACGGGGCTTGACGCGTTGGTGAGGGCCTTGAGGCATGATGGACACGACCTTTTCTTGCCGCTGTTTGAACTGCCTCCTCCTCCTTCTTCTTCATCTTGAAAATGTATAGTCACTAGTTTCTGCATCGATATGGCGTGCGGTGAATCATCTGGGGATGACGGGCAGATAGGAACGGCTTTGGCTTCCAAGCTGGAAGCACGCACATTACCATCTTTCACGTCGGGGGTCAGAGACGGTGTCCAGAAGGACGGCAAGGACGGCTTGCCCGCCTGCGGAAAAGTTGGAATCCCATCAGTTGTCATGCTTTTGAGGAACACGAGGAAAGAACGTTGTAGAGAGGAGGGAGGGAGGGAGGGAGGGGGCTCACCTTTTCGCTTTCTATAGCTTTTCTGGCTTTGGCCCTATCCTCTTTAGCTATGCGAGCAATCTCATCCTCGTCGAGTATAAATTTGCGTTTGGTGCCAGCATGCAAATCTCGCGTCTGCTCCGCCGGAGCCGAAGACGCCGTACGACGAGCGGCATCCAGTCCCGCCTGAACCAGCTCAAAGTCCCGCACAGCCCGCTGCTGATCCTCCGTCTCCTTCGCAGCCTTGGCCCGGGCATCCTCCTCGCTCGCCAGACGGCGCGCCTTCTCCGCCCTCTTCAGCTCCTTCTTCTGCGCCAGGAGATTGGCCAGCGCGCACTCGCGGCAGAAGATATCCCCCCAGGGACAGGCGACCGGGTCTCGGGCGATTTCCAAACAGAGACTGCAGGAGCCGAAGGGGAGGTAGGAATCGCGGTTGAGCCGTGCCGAGTTGGACGACCAGCTGGCTTTGGCGAGGGCGCGTTCGTGGGACGTGAAGACGGCGCGCGAGGTGTTTCTCTTGCCTGGTTGGGAAGGGGGGCGGTTATGTCAGTCGGGGTTTTTTTTTTTTTTTTTTTTTTTTGGTTTCATCTCGAGGCCTTACTGTGTGACATGATGATATGCGGGGCATGGAACTGGCAACATAAAAAAAAGATAGCAACGATTTCGCCCGCTCGATGACGATGGTGGTGATGGTTGTCGTAAGTCGTGATGCTGATAGCCACGAATGGAGAAAAGTGAACTTGCGATGCCCCACAATAAAATCGTCTATTACATACTACTAGTATGTACAAACTTGCCAACATCCACGTACCTTTTTTTCTTTTTTTTTTTTCCTTTTTAATTTAATTCAATTTAAAAAAGCAACAACCTTCCGACCTGCTCCCCTACAATTCCATATGGACATGGAAAAAAAAACATATATAAACTACAGCTAGATACGGTTTCTGGTTTTTTTTTTTTGCGCCCGCCCAATCCAGCTTCCTCATGGGCCCCCTGGAGCTGACTAAGGGTTCGACTGTTCTTCGAAATTCGGCCATGAGAAGGGATTGGCAGCAATAATCCCATCGTTGTCGTCGTCGTCGTCGTCGTCGTCGTCTTTGTTCAGATCCAACCGTCCGCTTGGTCATCTGTGCTACGCCATGACGCTGAAACCGAGCCCGGCGCCTCGCTATCCGAGCCTGCCGTGGCGCATTGGGTCAATGGCATTGATGGGTTCTGTTGGGCTCGTTTCCAGGGGTTTCTTGTTCGGGTTGAACGATGTCGACGTCACTGGTCTGCATCACCTGCTTGGCGTCCTTGACCGACGGCGGACGCAGGGCCGAGAGCGAGGTTTGCTGACGGTTTGCAACCATGTAGCAGTGTGAGTTGTTGTTGTTGATGTTGCTGTTGTCGTTGCTGCTGTTGTTGTTGTCGTTGCTGTTGGTGTTGGTGTCGTTGCTGTTGGTGTCATTGCTGATTGTCGTTCATGATGATGATGATGATGATGATGTTGATGATTAGACCCAAGTCACCTTTGTAAAGACGTGCCCAAGGTGCCGTTTTACTTTTTTTCTCCCTTCTACGCCCCTTTCTCGCTCTTCCCAGTGTTCCTAGTTTTTTTTTTTTTTTTTTTTTTTTTTTTTTTTTTTTTTTTTTTTTTTTTTTGAAGATATCCGGGGGCGTGGTACCATGCAAGTAAGTGATGTAGTGATGTACTCAACTGCCAGTGCTGCTTGTTTTGATTCGACTCCCAACGAGCCTTCACATGCTCTCGAGTGTCTTGTATCAGTCGCTGTTGCAAGTCCAAGTCGAGCCGCATGGGACTTGTTGTTCTAAGACGCGGAGACGTCTTCTTTGAGTCAAGCAAGCTCATCGAAGAAAGAAGGGTCCATGCTATTTTTTCAAAATCTTGACAGCATCTCTGCTGAAGATGTAGCTCGCTCCGCTTGACAAAGTCGTCGCTGCTACGATGTACCTGGTTTTTGTTTTTCTCCCGTCAGGTCACGCCCCAGGCGAAGTCGAGTCGAGTTCCAGGCAAGAGAGGGGATTTTGAAGAAAGGCCATTTTGAGAGTAAGGGCACTTACTGCAGTGCTGATAGGATTGGGGAGATGTCGGCATGGACGAGGGGCGCGGCTGTTGTCAGGCCCACGAGTCCAAGCTGAAGAAAGGTGTTGTATTTGCTGATGGTCGTGGGTCGGACCTCGGCGGATGGGAGGGAAAAGTCCCAGTACCGTGTGAAGGTTTTGGGGGGAGGCAGCGATATCCACCGGTAGTAGATGGCGGAGATGCCGAGCCCGACGTCTCTTCCTAGAATGATGGTTGCCAACCATACTGGTGGTAGGTGGGTTGGGTGGAAAGTGTTACCACCGGCCAGGGTCCCTTCCAGACGGGGTTTGAAGAAGAAGAAGAAGAAGAAGAAGAAGAAGAAGAAAAGAAGGGGGGGGGGGAGAGAGCAACGTACATGGCAATGCCCCCTTCGCCGCCAGACACACGGTCAGCACAGTCATGAGTGTCTTGTCGGCCAGAGGATCGATAATGGTGCCCACGACGGTTTTGCGATTCCACCGCCGGGCAATCCACCCGTCGAGCAGGTCCGTCACGCCCGCGTACGCGAACAACCCCACGGCCCAGACATGCTGGTCCTGCAGCACCAGGTACCCGACCGCAGGCGCAGCCACCAGCCGCGTGAGCGTAAGGAAGTTAGGAATAGTGTAGATGTCCTCGTGGACGGGCGCGGCACCTTCGGCAGCAGCACGAGTCGTCCTTCCCGTCCGTCTCTGCTCCGTCGTGACTCGGCCGTCGTGCGTTTGTTCGCGCTTCTCGTCCGTTCGGTAGCATCGAGCATCTGATGGCAGCAGCTTTCGGCAGGACCTGTGGTGGCGAGACAAGCGCAAAAAAAAAAAAAAAAAAAAAAAAAAAAAGAGGAAAAGAGAAGGGAGGGGGAAAAAAGGAAGGGGGGGGGGAAGAGAAGCAATCCCATCAGCTCTCGCTGCCCTCGGCTTTTCGTTATTCTTTTCCCGTGCGGTGATGCACAGTGTGCGGCTCGGCAAGTTACGCACGCAGCATCATCATCCGTCCATCCATCCATCCTCACCTGTTTAACCGGACAGTCTCATCTCCCGACAGGGACTGGGTTGTCCACCGGAGCGGGCAGATGCTGCGACTCCTCGCTATCCCTCTCGAAAACCGACTTGCCCGCGGCGAGGCGACGGCTGCGGCGTGGCCGAGGCAGATCTGCCTTGCTGCCGCCCGGGAGGCCAGACCAATCGTCGACATGGTGTGCATCTGTCAATGATGCTGTAGAGTTCGTTCTCGGTGGCCGTCGTCTAAACCCCCAGCGTCCGGCGAGGACACTTTGGAAGTGCAAGTTGTGTCGCGGATGGTGGTGTCTGGAGAAGTATGTGAGGCGGCGAGCTTTCGGTTTTCGAAAAATGCGGACCCACACCCCGTGAGATGATGTCTTCTTTTTTTTTCTTTTTTTTTTTTTTTTGAAAAAAAAAAAAAAAAAAAAAAAAAAACCCCAAATACGAGAAGAATTCAATTTGGTTTATTAAATCGCTGTACAATGTCCCTCGCGGGCCCCGTCTTCCAAACACTTGCATTTTTACCATCTATCACACCCAATGCCCTGGCGTTATGCCGTGGACGAAATTACCATTACTCCAAGCCAAACTCCCATGTTATCCTGAGCGCCCCGGCCAGATGAAGACGATCGCATCAAACCCGTCTATAACCTGTCCGCAAAATTCAAGACTCCTTCCGGGGAAAACAAAACAGAATAAGAAAGACAAGACAACGCGTCTTTCCCCAAAAACAAAAAAAAAAAACACCCCCAAAGTCAAGAAACAAAAACAAACTCCAAAGAAAAAAAAAAAACACCCCCCCCTAAAGGAAGATGAAAGAAACCCCCCCAATGAAAAAAACCACCCACCCAAAAGGAAAGTAAAACAAACTCCAAAGAAAATAACACAAAAGCAGATACCATATGAATGTGACCCACCGGAGAAGAGGAGTGATGAAAAAATTCAAATGCACCCATGTACACCAATGAGAAAATCAATGAGGATAGCCGCTTGTCGCCTGGGGACGAAGCGCATTGACGGAAGAGAGCCGTATGACGACTCGAAACCCAGTCAAAAACACTGCGCCACCGGCACCAAATCAACTTTTTATACAACAAAATGAGGATAAAAAATCAACATGTACAAAAGAAAATGGAAAAAAAAAGGAGCGACAACTGGACATGCGAGGGCCCAGTGGAATATTATGGATAGAAAAGAAAGAAAGAGAGAGAGAGAGAGAGAGAGAGAGAGAGAGAGAGAGAGAGAGAGAGAGAGAGAGAGAGAGAGAGAGAGGACCGAAGCCTTCTCACAGGTGCCCAAAGAAGAACAAACACACAAGACAGCGCAGCATCATGAATGCCTCACACTGTTTGTTCCTCCATGCCAGTTGGGAGCATTTCCGGCCACCTGAGTCCCGGAGTATTGCTGTCCGTTGGAAGCGTCAACGGCTTCGAATTCCCATGTCGAGTTGCTCTCGTCCAGGCCAAAGCTCTGTGGTCCATCCTCCGCCGGCGACAGCTCCGCATCTGTCCCGATGGCGCACTGATGGGGACACTGATGGGGGGGGCACTGATGGGAGCACTGATGGGAATAACCGGGGGATGGCGGATCAGTCGACAGCGAGGGGAGGACGGGGGGGAGATAAAACGATGGCTGCCTCGAGTATACGTTGCCGTTGACCGCTTGCCGCCCGTCTGCGACAGGGCCGAGAGAAAAGTGCGTTAGGTCTGAGGTCTCGTAAGCCAGAGACATTCGAGCGGAGGAATCATGAGCCGTCGGCATGTTTCGAGGGAACTCTTGCACGATATTAGAATCGGAGGAGAGGCGGGCCGTCCTCTGCGCATCGAGCGAGTAGTTGCCCTGATGATGATGATGCGCAACATACGGCAAATGGCTTGAGCTCGACGCCACGGGCGGGGAGACGGATGGCTGCAGGGACGACGCTGGTTGATGCATGTGCGGCAGCGGCAACGGCAGCAGCATGGGAGAGGAGGAGAGCGGCTGCGACATGGGAGGGGCCATGGGGGCGCCCATTGCCGTCGCGTAATGATGATGCGGATTGTATCCATATGCAGGGGTGGTGGTGCCGAAGGGCGACATGGCCGGGTAGGCAGGAATCGTCATTGGGCGTTGCAACATGGCGGCGGCCGGTGCGCCGTTGCTGGCAAAGTCTTGAGTATTCGGCATCGACGAGAACATGGCGGGGAGACCGGCGCGTTCCTCCGGGCCAAACTCGACCTCGTCAATGGGCGAACGGAAGTTCTGGTTCATGACGAGTTCGTGTCGGGGAAAGATGCCGTGGAAGCCGGGGTGTCTGGTCGGTGTGCTCAGGCGGCCAGACACGACGTCGCCGACGTTGTAGTAGCTGACCATGTGATGCGGAACACCCTGGTGGGTGATGCTGATGGTCTTCTTGATGAGGCCGTTGGCCTTGAAGGGGTAAGAATCGACCAGAGAGCCGATCAACGCACGTTCCGTGTCTTTGCCGGCAGGCGCGGCACCCATGGCGGTGTTCAAGGCAAACCCGTTGACGCTGGGGCGAGAGGCCAAATCCTGCTTCGCAACCCCACCGGACGAGCATTTCTTCTTTTTCAGGGCTCGTTTCTTTTCTCCTGGGGGGAAGGGCTTGTCCAGCTCGCGGTAGATGAGGAAGTTGCCGAGGATGCGGCTCGGACTCCAGGACACGCCGTCTGTCCAGCGCTTGATGCCCGAGGCGTGCTCTTCGTAAACGAATATGTTGCCGCTCTTGATGAGGTCCGGACGCTCACGGTCATGCGGACGCCGGGGAACATGGGTGAGCTGGCCGGACAAGCACGCCTCGAATAACACCAAGGCATCCAAGGTCGAAGCCACATGTCCCTCAAACGTTGGGTTGAGGGGGTTGGACTGACTCGACATGGCTGCTGTCGGTCAATTCTTGCACCCTCAGATTTTTTTTCCCCCCCTTAACCTCGAGAGGGCAAAACCAAATGACGATTTCGTTTATCCACGGGGTCTTGGGGGTGAATATCAGGTCGAAAGGCTTGCAGGAGGCTCGCAAGCGGCGACAAGGGGGTATGTGCTGGGTTTGCGGAAGAGTGAGACGAACTTGCATCGGATGAAAGAAAGCAAGCAGTAGAGATGAGAGGTGACGGGGAAGGATGGGAGGTGACGAAAGGGTTCGGAAAGGCAAGATGAATAAACAGGAAGAAGAGGGTGAATAAACAGGAAGGAGAGGAAGAGGAAGAAGAAAGAAGTCAGCAGCGACAAAGCTGCACAATGGCTGACTGTACAGAGATTAGACTGCGAGACGAAAGATTGTGGCTTGAAGAGACGTCTCCAGGAAAAGTACCGCCGACTTTTGGGGTGCCGTAAGTTAGCGTCCAAGGCGGCTAACTAGTCGAATAGAGACGACGCAAGTGCGTGCTGCCACGATGTGAAGGAGAATGGGAGTCGACGCCGCCCGAGACGCGGCAAGAGCCCGTGTACCTGCTTCTGCCTATGTCGCTCTCGGATTTGGGTAGGGAAGGACAAAATGGGACAGCCGATGGCACGAACAGAACCCGAACGGGATAGGGTCGAGGATTGAGTTTGAACGAGGCGTATGGTTGCTCTGCGATTCAGCGCGAAGGCTTAATGGGCTAAGAAGACGCCTTCGCCTTGCCTGTCTCTGAGAGGCCAGATATGCCCCCGCACAGCCAGAGTCAGTCGATACCGGTGACTGGTAGTGGTGGTTTATTGTTGTTGGTCGTGGTGGTGGTGGTGGTTGATTCTGGTCGCGATTATGATGGTGTTTCTAGTTCTAGTCGTGACTGCGGCAGTGAGCGCTGACCGGAGTTTCTTATTCCTGCGCAACGTGGAGAAAGAGCGTGCCGGGATGGTGCTAGTTGTAATATGATGGTATTATCTCGCTTCCCACAACCATACAGACGCTTGTGGCTGTATAGGGCAATGCTCGATGGCCGGGCGAGCCGACTGCGGAAAAGGGTGACTCTCTCTCTCTCTCTCTCACACACACACACACACACACAAAAAGAGAGGAAAAGAGGAGGACAGGAGAGAGCAGAGCAGCGAGCTGGCCGATGGTGTTTGATGATGATGATGGTGGCGGTTGATAATGATGAGGATGATGATGATGATGATGATGATGGTGGTGGTGATGTTGGTGGTGGTGGTGGTGGTGATGATGATGATGATACGGCCGAGTCTTGCAGCTGCAGCAGACACCCAGACATGGTTGCCTGTCGTGTAAGTCGGCAACGAGGGGCCGCACGCTGCAAGCAATCACAATCGGCCTATGCATAAGCCCCCCCCCCCCCCCCCCAGCCGGATCTCCAATCGCCAGAGCGAGAGGCGAAGAAAAGCAGGCCGGGGGGAACCCTTCACGAGGCATCACACGTACGGACTCGGAAATCCTTCGCTGCCACTAGCCCGCGAGTTGCCGGAAAGGGCGTAGGGAAGGGGTGGAGGAGGGGGGTGGGGGGGGGGCACCGCTACGTACTGCGCACTACTACTGCCTTGTAGGCCACTGCCCGCGCCGTAGCTGCGATGGAGACCCGCAATTCAACTTGCACCTCGAGTCGTCCCAGTCGGCTCCGAGAACAGTCAGTGTACAGCTGTCTGGTACCACATGTACCGCATC
Source organism: Claviceps paspali (assembly GCA_013435705.1). Taxonomy (NCBI): domain Eukaryota; kingdom Fungi; phylum Ascomycota; class Sordariomycetes; order Hypocreales; family Clavicipitaceae; genus Claviceps; species Claviceps paspali. The sequence goes on along the minus strand of JABAEC010000087.1, from coordinate 404 downwards.
ACGGCGCCATAGTATGTACTACTACTAGGTCAGTAGGTGCTAGGGCGGGTGGTAGGGTGGGTTGACAGCTGGGTGGGTGGGTCGACAGCTGGGTAGGTGGGTCGATCCCCTCGAGCAGCTCGTACTACACGCAGTAACAGTTACATGCCGTGCAAATTGTGCATTTTACTTACCTCGCCGCGGCGGTTCTCTTTCTTCCTCAGGCCAACATGAAGCAGTACCTACATTATCCAGGATAAAATAGTCTAGTATAAAATAAAAACTATGCGGACCAAGAATCAGCAAAAAACGCACGCACGCACACACACACACACACACACACACACACAACAAAAAAAAAAAAAAAAAAAAAGGGGGGGGGGGGGCGAGCCGCCCTTGGCTTGGGCAACAGCGGCGCACGACCC
>JABAEC010000086.1:50363-106147 GCA_013435705.1 Claviceps paspali | reverse complement strand
ATCCCCCCCCCCCCCCCCCCCCCCCCCCCCCCCCCCCCCCCCCCCCCCCCCCCCCCCCCCCCCCCCCCCCCCCCCCCCCCCGTGGACAGAGAGAGAGTCCTGACGTGGTATGGGCTATCTATCTACTCTCTTGAACTTTTTGTCCTGATTTTGTGTTGTTATTATTTGTTATTATTATTTTTTCCGTGTCGCCGTCGAGATGTCGCTCTCTGCCTTTTGATTGCCGGCGCCGCCGGAAATTGCCACTCATCCACCCGCGGAACAGACCGTCATCATCCTGTATCATCCATCGTCATGTGCTGAAGACGGAATTTTCTCGTTAGTGCGATTTCCTGCATTGCATCAAGTATGAGCCGTCCCTGACTGACGGTGACGGGTATTCCCTACAACAGATCGCACCTGCCGTCGTGTCACGCCACCTCATCTGACGCAGAATGAGATTCGTTCGAGTGTCAAGACCGAGTGCGGTGATCAGTGATCAGTGCTGACTGAAGCTTGAGCGAAACTCATGTGACAGTCGCCACGGGAGCCGCCACAGGAGCCAATCTAGCTGTGTCCGTTGATGCGCTAGTACTGTTTGCCCAATGCTTTATGTCACGCGCAAATCTGACCCAAGTCCGACAGCGACATCTATCAGACCGGTTGACGACTTTGCTTTCGTGGAGTTGACGAGATATGTATGGCGTGTCTTGGCTGGTTTCCTCATGCCACAGCCTTCAGACCGCCGTGAAAATGAGAGATAATGGCTGTTTCGAGGACAATCGTCTTTTGAGCCGCTATCCGCCGGCTGCGTGGACCATGTCGTTTGGTTCCAAAAAAAAAAAAAAAAAAAAAAAAAAGACCGGGGTAGAATGGCCTCGAGCGCCATTGTCGATGAACCAGGTGTTCCCGTAAGATTTTCGATAAGGGGCACAGGTACAGATATGATGGGTATTGATAGGGATCGACGGGCTATTTGTTTGTGCTCTTGGGTCCCCCATGCTCAGCTGTGCTGTGCGGGGCGAAAGCGTCGCTCGGACGCGTCCAATGATCAAGACGATACTTTGCTGCCAGCCTGACGATGGGAGGTACGTGTTGTGACATCTCTTCTGTCGCAAACAGAAATGCAAACACATCCACTCCTTTGTGCTTTATCCCCATCCGAGTCTGTGGGAGGCTGCGTGTGGCTTAATATTAGCCTCGTGCTGCTGTCTGTCATGACGAAGCTCGTCTTGCTGTGCGGAGACTCGGAAGTTTTCATCCCCCTGGTTACATGTCATAGGGCTGGCTAGCTCATATCCGGCAAACGGCAGCCTTCCGAGACCGTGCCACGACACGACGCGAAGCCGACGGCACTAGACTCGCCCAAGAAACGACAAGCGCCACTTCTGAACCAAGCCCTGGCTCAAAGAGACAAGGAGCTTGATCGAAAGCCGGCACTCGCCGGACGCTAGCCACATACTACGTAGCAGCCAGGACGATGATGCTGGAGGATGCGGATGCTGGGGGTGGACAAGCACGATTCCTCCCGAACACTGCACGTGCTGCATGCAAGTGGTTTCATCGACTCTCTGACGTAGGATGTAGGTAGTTAATAGGTAGTACTAGTGTAAGCATTCCGCACGTTGTTGAGACAGTACGTCAGCCAGCAGCCAGCAGCAGCAGCCAGGTTGACAAGCAGAGATAACATGGTAAGAAATTTGAAAGACATAGAGCCCCCCCCCCTTCCTTTCCACATTGCAATGAGACACGACAATCGTCTTGACCGCAGCCAGCCGTGCCAACATAAGATAAGGCCACCACCATCTACAGTAAAAAGAAACAAAAAAAAAAAGACTCGTTGCAACACATAGCTCATCACGCGAACGTAAAACACAACACAAACAAAATAAACACGACGCCTCAGCCCCCAACGACCCCTCCAGCCAGGCTCCCTCTCCATCGCCCCCACGAGACCTCTCAACGAAGACAAGTACATGCGCCATATTCTTTCAACCTCGATCCAGCAAAGCGACACAGCTACAGCGACACCATGAATTAACTGCCGGAGGCCCACCAGAGGCAGGAAGGAACTGACGCCAAGCCCCCGCAGCTGTATCGGAATCGAAGATTTTGTTTCTGTTGTCCGTGTTAGAACCCTTGTCAAAGGCAGGACATTGGGGTATTGGTTTCGAATCTGCCCCTTGTCGAAACGAAAAATTTGAACGAAGCAGTTATTGTAAAAACAAAAGAAAAAAAAAAAGAAAAAAAAAGTAAAAAAAGATGGGAAAAAAGAGGGGGGAAAGGAATTTTCACAGGGAAGGAGGAGGAGGCTGGTGTTTGTGGATTGGCCCTTTGCCATGGTGCTTGTACGTTGTGGAATGAACATGCCCTTGCTGGGATGGACTCGGTGGTAGGCCTAGTAAGGAGGAGAGCCATCATTTTATTCTGGGGGGGGGGGGGGAGGAAATCGGGAAAAAAAAAAAAAAAAACTGCCTCTGTTTGCTTCAGCTGAGGGCTTGGTCGTTGACTATGTACAGCGCGCTGCCACCCGCCGGCCTGCTGACCACCATGGCCTGCTCCCTCTGCTCGTCCGTCATCGGCTGGAGTTTGGAAAAGTACTCCCGCTCCAGCGCCGCCTTTACACTATCCACCTTGTCCGCCGGAACCAAATGGACAGTGCAGCCTCCCCACCCCGCTCCCGTCTGTCGGCTGCCGTAGGAGCCGGCCGTTAGGGCGATCCGGCAAATTTCGTCGTTTTCGGGACAGCTGTTCTCAAAGAGCACGCGGCACGATTCCTGGGTGTCATTCATGATGCTCCCCAGCTCCTGGTTGAAGGCAGTCGTGTCCGTTGCCCCCGTGTGGAGGGGGCGTTCGAGGAGTGTGTAGAATCTCAGCACGCGCAGTGCTTCGGTAAAGACGTGCAGAGCGCGCTGTCGCAGTTTGAAGCGGTCTGCCCTGACGGGTATCTTGCTCATGAACCGGCTCTCGAGCTCGGCAACGGTCAGGTTGAGGACCTTGGCCATGTCTTCTCGCGTGTAGCCCTCCTCCTGTGTGAGTGTCTCCTTGGTGACGGCGACGAGCTTTTCGAGCTCCCCTTCCTTGGTCAAGCTCTTCGCTGCAGTGGCGTCGCGAGCGTTGGCGTGGTAAAAATAGGTGTCGTGAAAGCCTTGGAGACTGATTCCCAACGGACCAGCGTCTCGGGGGAGCTCCGTGCCAGGCGGGTTCAAAACGGCATTCAGATATGCCGCAGCAAAGCTGACTTCCACGACGCGGAGGTTGTAGTGTATGGGGCCGGTGACGTGCTTGTTGGCCGTGACGAAGCTCTGGGCTATGAGAAAGCAGAGCTCCGGGTTCGTCGGCGGCAACTTGACAGGGCGGGCCGTCAGTTGAGGACTGAATGAAACAAAGAGGGCCGATCCTCGCTCGGAAAACACAGAGGCGGCCTGGTCCATGCTGCATACGGTGTCAGCCTTTTTGCCCAGTGCTGCTGTTCGTGAGAAGTCTCCAACAACAAGGAGGCGCCTTACCCTCCAGAATTGACACCGACGGCGCGTTCGCTGACAATGGCCAACTCGGTCAATTCCTTCTTATCAACAGCCTTTTCTCCGTTGGCGTGCATGACAGCCAAGGCGCTGGTCGAAACGACGGCAGCGCTCGAACTGAGGCCACCGCCCACGGGCACGGTGCCGCCGACCATGATTTCCATGCTGCAGGGTTTAAACGCTTTCCCGTGCTTCTCCCTCAGCAGCTCGATTGCGCCGCGGAGGCCACTCTTGAAGTAGTTTGTCCACTCGAACTTGGTGGCGTCGATTTCGATCTCGCCGTCCAGCGCGACGTCGAATTCGCCGGCGGGAAACTTGGCGTCGTCCACGTTGGCGATCTTGACGTTGAACGTCGAGGCCCCTTCTGCTGTTGGTCTGGCCGCCACCGCCATGATGGCGTCGGCCGTAATGGCCATCGGCAAAACCGAGTACAGCGAGTAGTCGATGTGCTCACCAATGATGTTGACTCGTCCGGGAGATCGGGCAACGAAGCTGGGCCTGTGGCCGTATGCCTTTTCGAACATGGCGAGCAGCGTGTTCCATCTTGGCCCTTCAGCCGCCAAGGCTGCGTTTGGATAGATGTCTGCCAACGATTTCGCGACAGGCACGGGGCCGGACATGCTGTATGGCTGGCGAGGCGACGAGCAGGTATTGTTGAGATGTCCCGGTCGGATCTGATTAGAGTTCTCTCGTCCTCGGGGGTGATCTCGTCTCTGGCGCTTTTCCCTTGCGGATTGAGGGGTTCCAAAGTCGCAGCTGCATAACAGCTGCAGACATTAAGATCCCCCCCTGCTGTGTCGCATGATCGACTGCCCCTCTTTATAGCTTGAGTGAGCTAAGCTAATAATGGGTTGTGGCTTTCTTCCGAGGGAAAGAATGGGTGAATGGGTGGTGGAGGCAACAGCGACCTGTCACGGGACCGCCATCGAGTTCGAGGTGATGGGTAGAAGCAAGCAAGTTGTTGCCAAGTGATTGCCAAGTGATTCCAAGTGACAGGCAAGGTGCAGCTTGTCGCGAAAGGGCTTGAAATTTGATTGGACGCGACATCGCTAGGCTGCTTGCAAGGTAAGCTGTGCGTGCTGCAACGGACCAGGGCTCTGATTGGTGCAAAAGTTCTCGCGATTTCCTATTCTCGATATAAAGAAAAGAAAACTTGCCAGCTTATCTGCGCATGACCATGACCAGCTACTACTACGTACATAGTAAGTTAGTAGCTGCCCGGCTAGTGAGAAATAACTGCCAGCCAGGTGTCGACAGTTGGCCAGGCCGTTCGTGATGGAAGCATGGAAGCGGTTTGCAAAAAAAACAAAAAAAAAAAATCTTTCTTGTTCATGTTCTGTATGTCCTGTATCCTGCTTGTTTGTCTTGTCTTGTCTCGTTTTCCATGTACACCCGGCAAGCAGCCTGTCCCGTTGTAAATACAGCGGTTTGCGAATTATCCGAAATCCAACCCCTTTCGCGTCCTCGTAGCACCTGATCGCAAAGTCGGCCCTTTCCGCCAAGGAAACATCGAATTATCCGTCGCCCATCATGGCCAAGCCTCTCAAGGATCTGGAGCCCGGGTCGGTTTACGTCACCATCAGTATACCACGATCCCTCACGCGGTTGACTACAATGCCCCTATTCGGTCGAAGGCCCGGCGGAACCTTCGAGGTGGATATAGCCACGTACGAAACTCATTGTGCTCAGGACCTCGCTCAGGAGGAGTTCAACTGGGGGCTCTACTTCCATCGAGGCGATCAGGATGGCATTTGGTACAATCTACGGAGAAATGACGACCCCGGATGCCAGCCCTGCCCTAAGCTCTTCACACTTCATCGCCAGCATGTCACCGCCTCGCCTCGCCTCCAGTGTGAAGTCATCGGACTCATCCGGGTTTTGCGTGCACCACAGATTCTCTGCGGTGAGCTGACCTGGTACATAGACTGGCTTGCATGGGAATCATACGGGACTGCTACCAGAACCTTTATCTGGGTCACATCCATGTACCTGCGGACGTGGCATCACATCATTCGCATGCTCAACAACCCGAGCCTGGCATACGGTTCGAGGTTTGACGTGAATCTCTTCCTCCGAGAAGCCCTAGACTTTGCTTACGAAAATGCCGAATATGCCATTGGCGGTCAACTTCCACGGCCGATGGTCAGATCGGCTTACGGGACCGAGCTGGAAATCTCCTGGGAACTCGGAATTGAGAAAGGTCTTGTGCTTGCTCAGCAGCACGATTTGGCACCGACCAGTCCCAAAGTAGGCTCCCTGTCTTGACCATGCCACTTGCGTGGCAAGGTTACGGTTGTAAGAGAGAAAGGGGAGGCCCCTCTTTGCTGCCACTTTTTTTCAGTAACCATGATGGGGAGTTTTTTTTTTTTACCAGCAGATCTGAATTTTGTTCCATGTGGTCGCTTCTTACGATAGGGGGAAAGAAAAAAGATCGATGACGATTGCGTCTGGGTGATCGTCGACAAGTCTGGAATTCTCGATAGCCGCCTTGGCCGATGCCAAATGGAGAGAGATGGAACGACTTCCAGTAAACTTAGAAACTCTTATTTCGCCGTGGGGGCAAAAACGAACGATAAACCCCGCAGTTGTTGGGTTTTGTTGTCAAAATTTGTCATAACTGATTAACTTGTGCTTGCCTGCCACAAAATACTCTAGCGCTGTAGGAGTCTGCTGCCTTTGGTTGAGGCCTCTAACCGAAGAGCGAGGGCTCCGCTTCAATCTCAATCAGCCCTGGTGGTGCCTCAAGCCAAGCAGACGATGTACCGATCAGAAACGAAGGGCACGGGAATCGAATATTTTGCTCTATCAAGATACAAGCCCGCTGTGACCATCCAAATCTACGCGAAACTCTTAGTGAATCTTGTCGATGCATGTTCATCTCTCGATACGCCGATCGACAAGAAAAAGAAGTAAGTAACGGCAACGACAACTCCTTGCGAGTGGCGGTCCGCCGATCAAGTCAAGCCGTCCAGCCGTCCAACTTGGCGAACCGAACAGATCCTGGCTTGGCACATGCATCTAGAAGGTTTGATCAGTGTTACTGCAACACCATCGTGGGAACGAACTCCGTCCAGTACCGATGCCTGCCGTAAACGTCATTCGATGCCTAAAGGATGATGCTAAGGAAAGAGGGGTTTTAAGGGTGGGACGATGACAGCCTGACCAGTGACAGGAGGTGGTTTGGCGGTTTGGGCGACAAACAACTCATGAGTCAGCCTAGCCAAGATGTACATAGTATGTGGCTTCCCTCTAAACACATGGTTGGCGTCAGCTTAAAAGGCGGCCGATTGCCAGGAAGTGCCTTCTGGTCCTTGACTCTGTTTTTTTTTTTTTCTCTTCCCTCCACCACATCACCAACAACAAGACAGACTTTCACACGCATCCCCCAGAAGCATTGACACTTTCTTCTTCTTCTTCTTCTTTTCTTAAACAAAAACGAAAAGCAAACAACACCATCACCATGGCTGACTGTGGATGCTCTACCTCTGGTTCTTGCGACTGCGGCTCCGACTGCTCTTGCGCCAACTGCCCTGTACGTTTGACTTTATGTTTCGCAGCACCCACTGACATGACATGATATCCCTTGTTCCGAGCCATGGGGCTGACATTTCAACTTGTAGCACAAGCCCAGCAAATAAAGACCTTTTTTTTCCACGGCATGTTCGATTACAAGGACATGGGTTCCAAATACTCATGGCGGATTACTGGCAATTGTTGAAGTCTCGGCTGTGCTTTGTGCTTCATGGATGACGGAGTGACCAGATGATGTTGACTACGAGGATGGAAATTTGGTTGTCGTGTTGGAGCGGTTCGAATTTCGATTAGTAGAGACGTTCGTGCCGACTAAGAAAGGCCACTGAATCGATTACTTGGTCGTGACCATGCCCAATAACTCAATAACATGTCAACGCGACGTGAACGTGCAACATTACCAAGGACCAGAGGCTGTTACGACTGCTTGTGATGCTGCGAGTAGACATGTGCATGCACCCGCAACAGATACCTACTGCCTGAGTTGAGTGTCTACTTGATGACACGTTCTCGTCTGTTTGCGCAGCGGCTGGCATGTGCAATGTCGACGAGTGTAGCGTGGAGAGGAGGTGATGGATTGACGAGCTCGACCGGGGCGGCACAACACGAGATGATGGGGTTGTGTGAACTGTGTGTGAACGTGAACTGTGTGACCTTGAGAACGGCTAGGCCAAAAACAGGTTGAGGAGGGGTTAAGGGCGGCTTGTTATTATGTGGGTACCTTGGTACATACTACTACATAGTAGTACGTAGTAGTAGTAGTACCAGCTACTGCAACATATTCTTGACAAAGCGGGGCAGACATATTTCCCTGATTGGCTATTGGCTGACACATTGGTAAGTGGTACTTTTTGGCAGGCAGCATGCATATGTTGTGACTAGTATGACTGGTCATCGTTGTCGACTTCCTGTTCGTCGCAAAACGTCGCGACGGCGAAAAAAAAAAAAAAAACATTAAAAAAGCTCCTGCCCTTGGCAAACACCGTCGGTCGAATCTCTGATCTGCGGACAACACATCAATAGGCATCGAGAAGGCAACACTGTCCGAAAAAAAAAAAAAAAAAAAAACACAAGACCTACCTCGCGGGGGACGGTGAGGTCTCAGATACAAATCGCAGCAAAGTTAAGGACAGGACGAATTCGCGGTCCTGCGCATCGGGTTGGTGATTTCTTGCCGGCCTCCGGTTCGAGGCACTCCCCAGGCTTGGGGCAATAGCAGCAAACCGTCGCGCACGGCTTGCTCGCGATGGCGGCCGAGGACAAAGGAGCGGCGCTCGCGCTCGACACGGCGGGCTCTTCCAGGTCTGAAACGGAACGGCCGGCCGATAGTCGCCGTCGGTGCTTCATCTGCCTGACGGACGAGAGCTCCTTTGATACCGCGGACGATTGGGTTGACCCTTGTCCGTGTACGCTGGAGGCGCACCAGGACTGCATGCTGTCGTGGGTGCTTGACTGCGAACGCTCGTCCAGGCCGCTGAAATGCCCGGTGTGCAAGTCCACCATCGAGATGGAAGGGCCGCGGAGCCTGCTGGTCATGCTGAGCGACCTGATACAGAGGCAATTCACAAAGGCAAGCCCGTACATGCTCGTGACGGGCGTGGCTATGAGCATGCAGTTCAGCCTGCAGATGTACGGGGCTCTGGCCATGTGGTCCTTTGCCGGCAAGGACACCACGATGCGCTTCCTGCTGGGCCCCGCCATGATGCTCGACGCCAAGAGTGAGGGCGGTGGGCTTCGACTGGTTCGGCAGAGGATCTGGGGCAGTCTTGTCATGATGAATGTGGCGCCGACGCTGCTTCTGAGCCAGCTGATGCCCAGTCTGAGCACCAAAGTGTTCCTGCCGGTGGCTTCGTTGGTATGATTCTTGAAACCCTTGAACCGTGTCACGCGGAAGAACGGAAACCCCGGGTCGGGGTGTTTACGCTTTTTTTTCTCCTTCTTCCTCTTCCTATGAGCACCGTTCCGCTAACATAGAGGACGACAGTACGGCATGTACCAGGTCATACACAACGACGGGTTCTTCACCTGGCCGCCATCGCCCCAGCTGGCGATGGCCGTGTTTCCCCACGTCCGGTCCGCCTACCGCAATCTGTGGCGAGAATTCGTGGCGCCGTACGAGAACAACCTCAACAGGCGGATCCTCGGGTACCCTGATCTGCTGATACTACCGCCGTCCGACGATGCCCAGCAAGATGCGGAACGACATCGGCGGGAGCAGCAGGATCCAGACGGTAATATTGCCGGTTTCCTGCGGCTGATTCTGGACGTGTTCGGTGCAAACGGTGATGGGGAGGACGGAGACGGAGATGGTTTTGATGCCAATGACTTCAACGATCTCGACCTGATGGACGGGCATGCTGACCATGATGACGATGGAGAAGATGGAGGGATCGTGCTTGAGCTGCGGGTCGAAGAAATGGACGACCGAGGCAACCAAGAGGACGAGAACGAAGTCAACGTCGAAGATGGACATGGAAGATTTGCCGGCGACGATGGCGACGGCGACGACGACGACGACGACGACGATGACGATGGTCATCACGAGGCACCGCAGGCACCGCCGGTTAGGAGACTGGGACTCGGCGGGCTGCTGTCCAGCATATCCAACTCGGTCGTCAGCGCACTCATATTACCTGGCATCTCGTTTGCGATGGGAGAGGCCCTGCGCCTGCTGCTGCCCCGAGCCTGGACGGCGTCTCCCGCGTCCCCGCGCAGTCCGTGGACGCTGCTGGCCGGTTCGGCGGGGAGCGGACGACCGGGACTCTTGCAGCAGCAATGGGGCCGCAGCCTGGTCGGCGGATGTCTGTTTGTTGTTCTCAAGGACGCTCTCCGAATTTACGCCAAATCACGTCGGGTGGTGACGATACAGAACCGGCGGGTCAAGAATGTGGAGCGGAAGCGCAGGAGGGAGTGATGCGTGTTTAGGTGAAGAAGAGACTTGGCTGTTGAGATTGGATGGTATCGAATAGAGAAAGATTGCGACGTCGGCATTGTGTTGTTTTTTTCTTCTTTTTTTTTCTTATTGTTTGATTGTTTAAACACCGAAACAAGAGCGGTCTGTCTGGACACATTTGCTGGAGAAGATGTTTGTACGAGTAGCCATCCAGCGTATAGGGAAATAAACAACAAACCCTTATTGAACGATGCCTCGTCTTCATAAATCCAGAAGCCACATGGCAACCACGAGTTGACTAGCAAACACACGTTTCATTACAATGACATGTTGGATCCGGATCCCATCCATCCACGAATGAAGCTGAACCTGGTGGAAAGTTCCACAAGCAGCGCCTCGGAGCCAATCAATCAAATCCATCCCCACCTTATTGCTTATTGATGCGATTGCCGTCCCCGTTTCGTTTCGCGGGGGGGGCATCGAGGGGGGAAGAAGCCGTCGACAGAAAACTGCCCAAAAGCCTTTCTCGCCCGACCAAAAAAAACAGAGTGACTGATTGTATTGCACTCCTATCCTGTTTCCGTCTGCGCATCAGACCGACCGATCGAGCCTCGCCGGTAACGCCCCGGGCTAAATGGTGAGGAGCCCTCTCTGATGACTTTTTCCGCCCGTTTTTGGTTTTTGTCTGGTGTCTCTCTTCTTGTTCTCCTACGTCGCTGCGGCTTCTTGTCCTTTTCTTTTCTCTTCTTCTTCTTCTTCTTCTTTTCTTCCCCCAGGGCCTTCTCTGTTTTTTACCTCCTCCGCCTCTAACTTTTGGACCGCAGGCTGCCCAACACACCTCCAAGCAGCGCCTGGCGCTCGCCATCTGCGACTTCCTGTCCACGTCGGCGTCGGATGGCACCCTCACGGCCGAGGACAAGGACTCGATCGACGTGGCCGTCAACTGCGTGGCCGAGTGCTTCAAGGTCGACCCGGCCGATGGGGACGCCGTGCGCGCCGCCGTCGGCACGCAGAGCCTGCTGTCCATCTACTCCGTCTACGAGAAGCTCAAGGCGTCCAAGGGCGGCGCTGCCTCGTCTGCCCCCGCCCCGGCGAGCGAGCCGACCGACGAGCAGAAGAAGGAGGCCGAGGCCCTCAAGAGCAGGGGCAATGCCGCCATGGCCCAGAAGGACTACCCGGCCGCCATAGACATGTACACGCGGGCCCTCGGGATCAACCCGTCCAACGCCGTCTTCCTGTCGAACCGCGCGGCCGCCCACTCGGCCGCCAAGGACCACGACGCGGCGCGCATCGACGCCGAGGCCGCCGTGGCCATCGACCCCAGCTACACGAAGGCATGGTCGCGCCTGGGCCTCGCTCGCTTCGCGCTGGGCGACGCAAAGGGCGCCATGGAGGCCTACGGCAAGGGCATCGAGTACGAGGGCAACGGCGGCTCCGACGCCATGAAGAAGGGCTACGAGACGGCCAAGAGGCGCGTCGAAGAGATGCAGGTCGAGGAGACGGGCCTCCCGCGCTCGTCCCCCGCCGCCGGTGCGGGCGGCATGCCTGATCTGTCCAGCCTCGCCTCCATGTTTGGCGGCGGCGGCGCCGGTGCCGGTGCCGGTGCCGGCGCAGGCGGCATGCCCGATCTCGGCTCCATCATGAGCAACCCCATGTTTGCCAGCATGGCCCAGAACCTCATGAGCAACCCCGACCTCATGAGCAACCTCATGAGCAACCCACGCCTCCGCGACATGGCCAACCAGTTCACCAGCGGCGGCGGCATGCCCGACCTCGGCAGCCTCATGTCCGACCCAAACATCGCAGACATGTGAGTTCCAACTGACCTCTGCCCCCCTCTCCTCCTCTCCTCTCCTCTCCTCTCCTCTCTTCTCCCCTCTCCTCTCTTCTCCCCTCTCCTCTCTTCCCCCCTCTCCTCCCTCCTCACCCCACCTACCCCATAATCATCACCACCAACTTCCAAGAAACAAACAAAAACAATGACCAAAAAAACTAATCCTTATTTTCTTTTTTCCCGTCCGGAAAAACACAGGGCGCGCAACATGATGGGCGGCGGTGCACCCGGCAACCAGAACAATCCAGGCCAATAGAAGGGGTTTTTTTTTTTTTTTTTTTTTCTCGGCGTCTCTGAATTCAAGAGAACGGACATGGGCACGAAGAAGGGCCGGAAGACAGAGACCAAGACAAAGGATCTAATCGGTCGGTTGGGTTGTATGGAACATGGAACGGAAACGGGGGGAAGACAAAAAAGGGGGGAAGGGGAGGGTTAGATGATGTTGCTCGCTCAGAGGCGATGCTTGAAGAGATTCCCACACAAGCACTTAGGACAGACAAGACGGGTCGTAAACAATAATAAATACTCCAGATATGCAAAATATACCTCAAGTAGTCCTTTCAGGGGACAAAAAACGCGTGCGTCATCAAGGATTGTGCATCCGTTTCGGCAGGCCGGTGTGTCACACCAGATGTGGTTATATATATATATATGTGTGTGTGTGTGTGTGTGTGTGTTTATATATACATATATATATATATACTACGTATATATGTATTTCCTTTTTCTTCTTCACAGCCCCCTCTTCCAGATGGCATTTTCCAGACCGTCACTCACTGCACTGCACTGCAAATAGTAAGCAAGTCGAGGTGGATTGCATTTAGCAAGATTTTTATTTCCAGTCTGCTGGCTACAACGCTGGTTTTTGTTTTTCTACGATGTAGTCTGCTCAACCATACACCCTCCTCTCCCCCCTCCCCCCCTCCTACTCTTTAAAAACAAAAAAAAACTGGATGGACGACACTGATCTATAGGCATTACCATACTTTTTTTTTTTTTCAAATTTTCATCCCAACAAGCAATGGTCCTACCAGCGCCTTGTGTTATGCACAAATGCCACTCTCACCTCCAAACACCATGGCCCAGTGTGGTTTCTGCACCGAAAAAAAAAAAAAAAAAAAAAAAAAGACTTTTCACCGCCCCAAAGTTCCATTAGCAAGACAGCTCCTACTCTCGTACTGTTTGTTCTCCGGCTCATTTCTTTTTTTTTTTTTTTCTTCTTCACGTTTTGGTAACGCTCATCCGCATTTCGGGTAGCCCGAGTCTGTCTGGCTGCAGCATAACGGACGTCAAGACACTGCCGTGTCTGCTCCCACAAGAAAACTCGGGACGCCGCCATACAGCTCAAGTCGAGCGAGTTCTTGCATTGGAGCAGAATTTGCAAAACAAATAGAGCCTATCGTAGACCTCGATGGTGAACTACGCTTCTTTCTGATGACTCGAGATTCCAACTTCGCTCGACTCGCATTCCTCCTCGTCTGTTTTGGTCGTATCGCTGTCAAAGTCGGCCCCTCTGCTTTTATCGAATTCTGTTGCAGTGCGCTCCGAGCACGAGTCACCCGGTATTTGAGACCTGTCATCGATCAAGTCTTCCATATCCGATGGGTCACGCGGCCGTAAAAAGACTTGTTTTGACCACAAATTGGCATATCTACCATTGGTCTGGATGAGTTCGCTGTGGGAGCCTTGTTCTACGACCTGGCCCCCTTCCACGACGACGATGCGGTCCGCGTTCATAATGGTTGATAGGCGATGCCTGAGAGTATGTTAATCAGATGAACATGGTTCATGGTCAAGGCACATGGGCAGGGTTCAAAAGCAAATGCTTACGCCACAACCAAGGTTGTGCGACCTTGACACAGCCGTCTGAAGGAAAGCTGAATTTGGTGCTCCGTGTCCGTGTCAACAGCGCTCGTTGCCTCGTCCAACAAGACGATATTCGGCCGTCTCAGAATCGCTCTCGCAATGGCAACTCGCTGGAGCTCTCCGCCCGATAATTTTCTGTGACTGTCAGTCCTTGCCAAGTATTCTGTCCCATGACAGGATTTCAGATGGCACGGCACTACTTACACGCCTCGTTCCCCGACTCGGGTTTTGTAACCTGCACAAGGCCGTCAGGGACATGCTCTCTAAATGAGTGTCTATCGCCACTCACCATGCGTGAAACCTTCGATCTTGTCATGGATGCAGGCGGCACGACATGCGTCGAACACTTCTTCATCGGTGGCATCAATCCTCCCGTACCGGACGTTGCTCATGATTGTGTCGTCGAATAGTATGGGATTCTGTGGGACTATGCCAATACGGTCTCGAAGGCTTGTAGAGTGCAACAACACTGATGTCAGCATTCAAGGCTTCTTCGTGGAAGAAAAAATAAAACAAAAGAAAGAAGAAGAAGAAGAAGAAGAAAATGAAACTCAAATCCATCAACTATCATCCACTCACTCACCTGAAGAGGTCTACATCCCGAATATCCTGGCCGTCAATGGAGATGGTCCCGTCGGTGACATCGTAGAATCGGTCAAGCAGCTTCAATACGGTCGACTTTCCCGCCCCGGTCGCCCCGACGAAAGCTACAGTCTGGCCTGCGGGTATGTCCAACGTCACGCCGTCGAGGATTTGTTTTTGTCCATCGTAGCTAAAGCTGACATTGTCGAATTTGACATGCCCAGCAACGAATTCCAACTTTTTCGCTCCTTTCCTATTCTCGACCGTGGGCTTCGTCTTCATGACTTCCAGCAGCCTCTCGGCGTCTATGAAATCATCGCTCATGTTCTTGCCCAGTTTGGCGAAGAACTGCAGCGGAGAGGTCAAATTCGACCAATACATCAACAGCATGGCGAATTGACCCGACGTGGCCTTGCCGTCCCGAATCCGGTAGACGGCTAAAAAGGCACTGGCGAGCAGACCGCACGTGAGGATCATTGTCTGAAACGCAATCGAAACGTGCCAGCTCAGTAGGTATCTTTTCTCTTGGTGCCACCTGTTGGTCACAGCTTCGGCGTGT
The DNA here is from genome assembly GCA_013435705.1 of Claviceps paspali. Classification (NCBI taxonomy): domain Eukaryota; kingdom Fungi; phylum Ascomycota; class Sordariomycetes; order Hypocreales; family Clavicipitaceae; genus Claviceps; species Claviceps paspali. Next base: position 91,379 of record JABAEC010000086.1, on the reverse strand, counting down.
CTGCTGTCTTCATATTCGATCTGGTTGAAGGCGCTGACGGTCTGCCATCCTTGTAGTCCTGATTGCCGAATGTAGTGCTCTTTGTACATGGCATTCACACGCAGTCGGCTCCCTGCCTTGGACGCGGCCACCAGCCTGCCGGCCATGATGAAGAATACGGTTCCAGTTGCCATGGTGATGAATCCTTCATAAGAACCAAATGTCGCCGAGAGGTAAACGAGAGCGACACACATGTCGATCAACATGGGCACTGCATTGAGGAACACACTTTCCACCGCACTGGACACAGCATGACCGCCGTAAATAGCCACCATCATATCGGAGGAGCTCTTTGAATCGTGAAAGTCGGCGGACAAGTGTATAATGTGAGAATAGGCGGCCCGTGACATTGCATCGTGAGTGTAATACCGCACCGGCACCCAGAGCCACTGCCTCAAAAGCTCAATACCCGAATCGGACGAGGCCAGCCTCAGCGCGGCGAATCCCGCGACGGCCTTCCAAGGATTGGTCCCATTTGGCTTTGCGAGACTGTCCATGATGATGGCGGTTTGCCGAGGGATCAAAAGATGAAGAGCATTGGATGCCAGAAGACACAATCCCACACCAGCTGCTCGTAGCTGCAGGCCGCGATGGCCAACCGGCCAGACGTATGGGAAAAGAATCTGTGCAAATGTGAGCAGGCGTCATGGTATGGCAAAGCTGGCGATGAGCGGACTCGCATACCTTGAAGCCGTTCGCATACGCAACCCAACCACCGGCTTCCTTAAGCCGTTTTTCCCTCGCTTCTTTGGCCTCTCGCTTTCTACGCTCCCAGTTGAACTCGGACTCATCGTCCGACGAAGCCTCGGTACCTGATGCCGAGCCATATCCGGATTCGTTGGCGTTGGCATCGTCGGCCAACAACGGTCGGTGCTCTTCATCTGATGCGCGGCCAAGGGCCATAGATTGTGGAACATGGGGCAGCAGTGCGAGGAACAGGAGAATCAGGCAGCGGCAGAGTATCAGTGCAAGCCCGACGGTGGTATACTGACGAAGCCGCAGTGATGGCGCGCGCTCAAGGAGGCAAGTGCCGAGAACGACTTCAAAGACGAATGCGATTGCCCAGGTCGCTTGATAAGGGTACCACACAGCATCCACCGTCTCGGCAAGCCAGGAGAGTTGTATTCCAAAGACAAGGAGACATGACAAATTCCCCACGACGACGTGTTCCGCGGGCGGCCATTGTTTGTCCGAGGCTGCGGTGGACACTAGAATGATAAGTTGTACGATGTAGGTGACGACGAATATTGCCAAAAGTCCGACGGCAGCCGTCTTACGAGAAGCCACCGTTTTCGGCTGTTTCCCCTGTCTTATATTCAGAAAATCCAAGGTAGGGAGCAAAGATGCCACGAGAAAGCAAAGAAAGACGACGCCTGGATAAACATAATAGAGCGATGGCGGTGCTGAGTCTTGATCAATGAACAACCCCATCTCTGATACTAAAGATGATTTTGGTGCTGGGTCGTAGCAGAACCGGCAGCGTCTTCTCTTCTCCAAAATATGCAAAACGAAGTGAGCCAAAGAGGAAGCAGAAAAAAAAAAGCCAGTTGAATTATTGTATGTGCTGGGAACCACCCAAGCCCAGGCTGAACTCGTGGGCTAGTCTTTGACGTTGGATGGCACGACGGCGGCGGAATAGCCGAGCCGTTGGCGACTGAGCGTCCGCGGCACCTGCAAAGAACAAGGTTAAACAGGGATTCGATACAGTTTGGCGTTCGGGACGGACGTAGCTCGGTCGACGAGAGGGAGGGGCCCAGAGGGAGAGATGGTGAGAGGGAGGGCAGAGGAAGAGGAAGAGGAAGAGGAAGAGGAAGAGGAAGAGGAAGAGAGAGAGCGAGAGAGAGAGCGAGAGAGAGGGAGGGGGAGAGGGAGAGAGAAGTAGCCAAAGAACATCAATAGAAGCTGAAGTTCAACAGCAGGCACAGTATCGGATTGGCGTAACATGACGGATTGGCGCGAGACACGAGACGCACATTTGGCCAGATCGTGACGGTAACGATGAGATTGGCATGGTCAACAAATGCTGATGGATACTTTGGCACAAGGAGCCTAGCAGGTACTAGCTGGGTAGGCAGACCGCAGCGACCGCAGTGACCGTGGTACAAGCAAAGATGGCCCTGCGCAGGTACCGGGTCCAGCCAGCGACAGTGGCCAGAGCCTGGAGATGGCATCAGTTGGGTGTGGTCTCACTGCTGAGGCAGGAGTCATCGATGAATGAGTCAACCCGCTCTTGCCTTCCACCCCAATGGATCAGGTCCTGGTAGCCAAGCCCGCCCCCCTCCCCCCCCCTCTCCCCCCCCCCCTGCTCAACTTGGCCTCAAGGGTTCTCACTGACCGGGCCGTGTTTGCATTCCATCCGCCTCCGGTCGAAAGACATCTTGACTCTGTTCTTGTTGGCATCGTTGGATTCTCAATTTCCAAAAGAAACCCCCTGCTAGTCCCGGTAAGACATCCGCGGCGGATGCACGCAGACGTTGCCTACCCCAGTGCCTACATAACCTGGTAAGTACTACCTACCTTCGATCCCTGCTTCAGGAGCTGCCGCACAGCAATGAGCAGAGCAGTGATCAACTTCATGCCTCACGCACACGCCATGCCCATGCCATTGACTAATAGCCAAGAGCCAACAGCCAACAGCTGAGATGCTCACACCGCCTGTCTATTCAAGGCACAGGCCATCTGAGAGTAAAAATTCTCACCTCGCCGATCAGGTCAACCTCGCTGATGAGTCAAGGTCTTCTGCTTCATCCGACACTCGCGAGCTTCCATCAACCCGGCAGAGTGGTTACGGTCTGTGTCGAAAGCAGGCTTGGTCATGTTCTCTCCTTTCTTGATCCCCGGCATTCTCTGCCGCCTTGTACACCGTGCCCCTCAAACACTCTCCTCTAAGCGAACCATAACAGAGTCGCGCCAATCTTCTCCGTTGAAACTTTGGATCAGTAGCAGTCACTGCACAAATGCCGTGCAGCACCGGTGTGTAACAGTGCAAATGATGTCGACATTGTTCTAGAACAAAGACATGCGTCATGCTCTGCGACAGCAGCAGAACAGTATTTCGGCTGTTTCATGCAATAAATTCACTCAAGATCGATGTAACTGTTCATCGCCATACATTTGTATCGAGAAAGTCACCGTCTCGTATACCCGTACACACCGAAAAAAAAAAAAGGGAAAAAAAAAAAAAGGGGGGGGGGGGGGATTCAAGTCCATAGGGACGCCGCACAAGATTCGAGTCTTTGGCTAAATCTGTTGGTTAGGTACTACTGCAGCTCGCAGCTTACTCTGCGTCTTTTGCGTCGCACAGGCTCATTGAATCAGATACCTAGTATACAGATTGTACAGACAGCTCTCCTTCAGGAAGTATATATAAATATGCATTCGGGACTAATTTGCACAAGTCATCGACCACAAGGCTCTGATATGGTCACGTGTCATTTCGCTTTTCCAAGACAATTACGACATGTCGCCGACAACGTGGACTCAATCATGACAAAGATTGTGTGTGAGTCGTTACTTCAGGATAAGACACGGGTGAGACGAGATCATCTGCCGCATCGTGGGTCGATGGACAAGTCTATTTTTTTTTCTTATCATCAGCGCGGCTCAAATGATGTCAAATGGCTCCGAGTCCGATTTAGCGACAAATCATCCTCGGGAGTTTCTATTCTCGAGCTACAACCCTGGGGTTCTGATATCTGCATCTTTTTTTTTTTTTTTTGGTGGATACATCAGCTTGGAGGAACGCTGCCATCTCGACAGCAAAGAGGAGGAAAAATATGCTGCTGTTCCATAGAGATGTACCGCGTCCGATGCTCAATCCCGACACAATCGGAAATCACGACTTTGTATGTTGGGGTCGGGTGGTGGTGGCTCAGGTTTTTATGCCTGATGTCTTGGTCCTCTGAAAGAATCAATGCCTCTTGCCAAACCTGAACCCCCGAACGAAGGAGTAACGTCAACAGTCCAAGTCCAACAAAACGCTCAGCTTCCGCGAAACCGACCTGTTCCGCCAAAGAGGTACAGCATCATTTTGGAAGCCAACTGCATCTCATGTTGATTCATTCACATCATGGTGATGGACCATGTATGTAGTCGCAGGATTTGTGCCAAGCCCGCAAGCTTGGGGCCCTTCCCCACGAAAAGGCGCCAATCCATTTTTTTGGGCAATATCCGCCGGAAGGTTAATGTCGATGGATCAAGAACCGGTTCAAGCGTGGGTCGCCAACGTCAAGTCAAGTTCGACTCCAGCCGAGTTCCGTCCAGGTCCAGGACCCAGAAAATGACCCGAAGCGGAAATCGCTGGCGGGTGAGTTGCTGAAATCCCTCGACTCGGCAAACCTCGCCGACAGGCTTGTCTCCACCATACCAACCCCATGATGCTCTGCTTTCGCAACGGAATAGGGAAGAAAACTGTGCGGACCACGTGCAGTGAGGTTTTGTTACGTGCGAATGAAGGAACTTGCCGAGAATGGAAATGATGCGATGCCGATGGGAGAGGGGAATCTCGTTGCCGGTTTTCAAAAGGCATGCGTGGCCGATGGTTAAAAAGCGAGCATCTTCTCACGTCCAAAAAAAAAAAAAAAAAACGAAAACGAAAACTGCTTCCTAGTTTGTCTAGGGCTACATTTTCGAACCCTCGATTTTCTGTATCCTCTGCTCCAAAAGTGTTCAAGTCCGAAATCACAGTTCCATCGATTTTTGCAGAAAAAAAAAACCACGGCTATATACACGGCTTCTTGTGCTATACTACACACACGTTACGCCCTACCACTTGGTCCATTTGTCATCACGCACACAACGTTGGAAGTAGACGCAACGCGAGCTGTGTAAGGAATCGCAAATGGCCCCTTCGGCACTCGTCGAGCACGCGCCGGCTCAGGATGCGGGTCAGGTGCTCGAGAGTCTCTCTGACGCCATAGATGTTGTAAACTGCATCAAGTACGACTCACAAGCCAAGTTTGATGCCGAAAAGGACAAGAGTCAGTTTCGCCAATACGAAGACGCCTGTGACCGGGTCAAGAGCTTCTACCGCGAGCAGCACCAGAAGCAGACGGTGGCCTACAACCTTGCCGCTCGCAACCGGTTCAACAGTGCAGCTCGAGTGCGGCCCAGCATGACTGTTTGGCAAGCCATGGAGAGGCTCAACACTCTGGTGGACGAGTCGGACCCCGACACTGAGCTGTCTCAGATTGAGCACCTCTTGCAAGCTGCTGAAGCCATTCGTCGGGACGGCAAACCCCGCTGGATGCAGCTTACCGGGTTGATACACGACCTGGGCAAGCTGATGCTCTTCTTCCCGGAGCTCGGAACCCAGGGCCAGTGGGATGTTGTGGGAGATACCTTCCCTGTCGGCTGTGCTTTCGACCATCGCATCGTCCTGCCCGATACGTTTGCCGCTAACCCCGACAGCAAGGACCCTGTCTTCAGCACCAAGTTCGGCATCTATACTCCCGGCTGTGGCCTCGACAACGTGATGCTCAGCTGGGGCCACGACGAGTACTTGTACCATGTCGTCAAGGACCAGTCCACGCTTCCCGACGAGGCCCTTGCCATGATCCGTTATCACTCCTTCTATCCCTGGCACAGAGAGGGCGCCTACCGCGAGCTCATGTCCAAAAAAGATCATGCCATGCTCAAGGCTGTGAAGGCCTTCAACCCCTATGACCTGTACAGCAAGAGCGACGGCGTTCCTTCCGTCGAAGAGCTCAAGCCATACTATCTGGAGCTGATTGATGAATTCTTCCCTCAACAAAAAGTCAAGTGGTGAACAAGGACGACTTGACAAGATCAGGCGATTTTCTTTCTTTGTTTTTTTTTTTTTTTCTTTTTCTGATGTCACAACTTATTTTTATGCTTGATCGTCTGAAGACGAGGCTCTAGGTAAAACTTTTCATGGATCGTGTAAAGTCTGGTCGGAACATGGCCGTTGATGATGATATGATGATATTTATTTCTAGTTCTTTTCTTCTTTTTTTTCCTTGTTGTGGAACAAGATGCATGTAAATAGTAAGTGCGGATCTTGACGAAAGCCATTGTTTCGGAAAGGGTTTGATGTCTGGTTGCCACGAGTTGATGAATGATGTGATTGACGGGGAACGGCGTCGTAGAGCGCCATACAGTCAGGGGTTGTTGATGTTGATGTTGATGTTGATGGCCTGCCTGTCCCGCAGTCTCGATTCTCCGCATTGCTGAATCCCAGTCTATTCATTCCGTTCCAGTGACATCCTATATCTTGAAACAAAAGAATACCAGCAGGAGTATGTCACCAAGTCCGCATGCTCACGACACCCGACCATAGCCCCATTGGAAAAGTGTGCATTTGTAAATTTCATCTTTCGTGTCTCCGCCCCCCCCCCCCCCCCCCACCTCTTCAAAAAAAATCGTTGAACAGGACAATGGTATATGCAAGTTACATGTTCAGTTAATGCCGTTGTGGCAACAGACATGGTGTGATATTCCTCTATACCGTGAATTGACCCTTCCTCAAGCGCATCTTAATCGTACACGTATATTACAGAGTTTGTCTCAAATCAGTAGAGCGGTGTTGTCATCCCGGGGCTTCGCTTCGCTCCCAACCTCGCTCTGTCTGCTTTTTGTTTTTTTTTCCCCCGTGCGGCCCTTTTTTTTTTTGATATATATATGATAAATTCCCCGGTATTTCCCAAGAGTAAATGTCCGTAAGATGTCCGTGGAAAGCGCCAAGTATTATTATATACAGTACAGCTGGACGTTTTTTGTAGTTTTTTTTTTTGTTTTTTGTTTTGTTTTTTTTTTCCTTGTTCTTCTGCGGGGCCAACGTTCTGTGCCCTTTGCTTTGACAGGGAGGAGCAGCAACGTTGGGCATCGGCACTTGTGTGGCATTTTCTGCCTCAGTGCCATTCCCTGCCGCTCTTTTGCATTTCGATTAGGCGCCAGCCTCGGGTTTCCGGGTTGCTGACGTCCTCGGGGACGCGGGTGATGCCGATGGCGTAGGTGACCAGCTGGACCTTGTCCTCCATGCCGGCCGCCAGCTGGTTGGTTTCGGCATTGCGGTAGACGTGGACCTCCTGGGTGCGGCAGGTGATGATGAAGACGGGGATCTCGCCTGGGTCCAGCATCCTGGCGCGGAGGATGTCGACGTTGCGGATGTCGAGGATACGGCCGTCAGATTTCATCCCCGCCTCGAGATACTGCTTCGTCAGGGCCTCGTACACCGAGTACTGGGCGTCGGAGAGCCACAGCTTCAGCGTTTCCGTGTCTCCCTTGACGTAGGCGTCCAGGACTTCCGGCAGGATGTACTCGCGTAGCTCCTGCAAAAAGGGCTCGACTTGGAAGGCCGGATCCATGGTGCGGAACTTCTTGATGACTATGGCCGTCTCGTTCTCGGCAAAGAATCCCCCGATGCGGTCGGTTATGCTTCGGGCCGTCGAGATGAGGGGATTCTCCGACTCCTCGTATCGTCCTTTCATGGAGAAGAGACCCTGGACGAATTTGTTGCTGTCACGGAAGTCTTTCCATGCTTCCTTCCACGCGGCGTCCTTGTGGAGGGTGACGCTTGTGCCGGCGCTACAGAGACATGTCAACACACTGGAAAGGGGGGGAGGGACGTGATCAAGAAGAAGAAGGAAAGAAGGAAAGAAAGAAAAAGGGACGGCAGAAGGGATCGGCGCCGCTTACTCGGGGTTTTCTTCCATGGGCTTGGTGTGCGTCGAGTTCTGCTGCTCCATGATTGCCCTTCTTTTTCTGCGCTCTTCCTTTTCCACCCAGCCGCCGTAGCGAGATGAGCTGCCATCGTCAATTACGTCTTTGACGTTGCGGAATGCTTCCGTCTCGCGGATGGGCTTCGTGGCCTTGTCCATTGCATCTCCCGTGACGTTGGCGGCCTTTCGGACTCCCTTCATCACCGGGGTTTCCCACGTCCACGCGGCTCCCTTTCCGATGGCGCCGGCAGTCGACTTGACGGCCTTTGAAGTCGTGGATGAGATGACGCCGGTCGATTTCTCGTAGGCTTCGCGGGCTCGGCGGACAGACTCGCTCTCGGTGAACTGGTGCGCCGCGGCGCCGATCTGCTTCGTCGACTCGTTCCATTCCTTGGACGCCTGGAACTCGGTGTTCATGGTCTCCAGGAAAACCTGCCAGGGTGTCTTGTCGCCGTGAGGCGGTGGCGGAGGCAGATCCTCCTCCTCCTTCTTCTTCTTCTTCTTCTCCCTGCCGTCCTTGTCACCGTCCTCCTTGCCCTCGGATCTCTCGCTCGATTCTTGTTCGTCAGCCGCCTTTTGCTTGGTTTCCGAGGCGGTTTCGGCGTCACTCTTTGTAGTCGTCGACTTGTCGTTCTGGCATAGCGTCTTGCTCGCGTGAAGTCGGCGTTTCTGCACACTCTCTACTGGCGCGGCTTCAAATCGCCAAGGCAGCAGAAGCCGACATCGTGCCGGGTGGAGAAAAGAGCCGGCGATGAGCTTGTGAGAGGCCTCGCTTGCGGAGATTCGAGACGCATAAGAAAGCTGGGAGGCTAACCTCCTGTGAGCTAGGGATCCGACACGGGAGTTTGTCTTGTAAAGAGACGTCCTGGAGAGGACATTTTCCGACTTGACTGTGCTTCGTAAAAGGGCGCTCATGCTGCGAGGCAATGCGGGTGTTCGCAATATTTGCAGTAGCCAAGACGGAGGGGTTTGTGGTTTCTTTCTTTCGGGGGGGGGGGGGGGGGGTTTGTTTTGCTTTTGCTTTTTTTTTTTTTTTTTTTTTTTGCTTTCCGCGATTTCGGCTGCCGGCGGAACAGCCATCCATCCACAAGCGGAGGCCGGACGTGTGGTTTGGCAGATGTCGGTAAAACTACGGCAACCGTTCCGTTTTCTTCTTTTCGTCTTCAATCATCTCCTTCTTCTCTCTCGCTCCCAACCATGGAAGCCTGATGTAAAGCAGTCCTGCCACAAAGTATTGCCATGAGCATATTCATGCCTTCGTCCTACGCGTGCGGCAAGATGAGCCGCTCATTAACGAATCGCCTGAGGGTGCTGCGGCTCACATCGGCGCGACCAGAGGCCACCGTCTCGACATCTCCTCTCAAGGCATCCCGTTGCTTTTCTCAATCGTCATCGCTACGAGCAGACGAGCCGAACAATGCCGGTCCTCCTCCTCAAGCTCGTTCGAAAACCGAGGCATTCCTCGACACCGTGCTCAACGGCCCAGCGGCATCGCGCAGCCGGGCAGACCAACAAACGTCAAACGCGATGAAAAGCTTGTCACGGAGCATGGTTTTTCAGACTCTGAACAACAGATCCAACCTCGACACCAGCGTGCTCTCGAGCAACGCCGGCGAGCTGTCCCGATTTCGAGAGGACTCTCACGAGCCCTACCATTTTCACGTCTACTCTCACAAGCACAACACACACATCACCTGCACAAAGCCGAATCGCGAACCCATCATCTCCATGTCTTGTGGCAACATCGGATTTCGAAAGTCGCGACGCGGAACCTTTGATTCAGCATACTCACTCACTAAATACGTTCTGGAGCGACTTATACATAACGCTTGGCCAAGCAAGATTCACCGGCTGGAGTTGGTTCTGCGGGGATTCGGTCAGGGTCGAGAAGCTGCGGTCAAGGTACTGATGAGTCCCGAGGGCAAGGTGTTGCGAGACAAAATCGTGCGAGTTGCAGACTCTACCCGCGTCAAGTTTGGCGGCACGAGAAGCGAAAAGCCCAGACGTCTGTAAAATATCGCCAACCAACAAATGGGAGTTGGCATGGAAATCATGGAGAGGGAAAAGAAGAAAGAAAGAAAAAAGACCTCGAGGTTTACAAGTGTATTATACCAAACCACTGTGCAGGCTTCACTTTCTTCAGCGGACTTGCTGCCAGGGAAAAAAGAAATCGTTGCGCGCATTTTGTATTGCTAATTTCTACCCTTGTGGGAGGTAATGTGCTGTGTGTGTTTTTTTTTTTTTCTCTCTCTGTCGATATTATATGGTATCGTGCTGTTCACCCGAACGCCTTGCCAACAGATTTCGCTGGTGGGGAAAAAAAAATATCGGAAAAAGCAACACTAAATCTCAGCGCTTGCAATCCAGTGGGACAATCGAAATTCGCCTATTCGGGGGCTCGTTCCGCGGGCGGAATATTGCGGCCAGAAGTATCTCGAACCACCTGTTTGCCCTTTCCGCTTCCTCCCTTGCGCCTCTCTTCCTCGCTGTCCCACCCCTGGCTATCCCTTCTTCGTTCCGGAAGAAGGTGTGAGGTGGACTGGGAGAGCATACGGCATGATTCGTCTGTGGCGTCGTCTTCGTCGTCCAACAGTTCGCCATCCGCAGTCTCGTACTCGGGGGGCTCGATCCATTCACGAGGAACGAAGCAGGGCAGGGCGACGCCGATACTCGCGGCGCGGTTCAACCAACCGGGACCCGGGTCGCCCGTCAGTTTTTGGCAGAGGTACGAAGTGAAGTGGTTGCAATTCCTCGTCAGGAGATTGTACGACGTGCCCAGGAATTCTTCTGATGCGGCCCGTAATGCCGAGTTGATCTCGTCTGGGGTGGCGAGGGTGAATCCGTGTAGTAATTCGCATCGAAACGAAGCGCCGGGTGGGTCGGTCTTGGGTTTCGTCCAGTATACACCGGTGGTGCCGCGCTTGTTATGTCCGCCGTAGGCGTATTCTTTGCCGTTGATGACCACTCCCGAGTGAAGCAACGAAGCACCAATCGTCCAGAGAAAGGACGACAGTCTTCCGGTCTGTAGAGAAGATAAAAATGTAAGCATCAATCATTGTTTCCTCTGCGTCGGTTTGTGGGTTTTGAGGGTTCCTTGGATGGTTGGTTACACACCGGCAGAAGGTCATAAACGTGTATTTTTATTTCTGTCTTTTGGAGCGACAGGGTTGAGCGATGTTTGCTCTTTTTCTGGCTAGTGCTGTTCCGCGGCGTCGACATTTTTGAGAATTAAACGCCCGGGACGAGCGCGGATTTCTTGTTCAGTGGGTGATTTTGCGTCAGGATGGCGTGGGCGATGAGCTAGCTGCATTGATGATGCTGATGCTGCTGCGGCTGATGATGATGATGATGATGACGATGATGGGTAATCGAGATGGATATGCCAAGGATGTCTTCAATCCGGCGTGAAGCTCGGCCGGCGAGGAGATTGGAAATGGGAATGGCACACAGCTTTGTAGATGGCTCTCAGTCGGCTTGCCTGAGCTTTGACGACAATCAGTCAATGAATGAATGTTGGGAGGGACGGCCCAACCCAAAGAGGTCTGGAAACAAAGCACGACAGTTGCAGCACGCCAGAGAGCAAAGAGATGAAACTCGACGCCTTCGGATGACGCCGCTCGGAGCTGGACCAGCTGGTCCTGCCCATCCATCCACTTACCGCCGCCGCCGCCGCCGCCGCCGCCTTACAGCATCGTCAGTGCCACTGGGTGGTCGTAGACCAATTGTTTGTTCATGATTGCTTATTAAGTTATTAGCGTCGGCCGGCAAGTAGCAAGTACTGCGTAGTACTACGTAGTAGTCGTCATCAGCCAACGGACAATAGGAGTGGGTCCAAAACTCGTAGAGCGGAGAAACACTTGGTCCGAGGAGCATCTCTTGACCCACCACCCCCACGGTGGGGGGCAGGAAGGAGGAGCTCTTGAAATTTTTCAGTCTCTGCAAATTCCTTCAGCTCTTCTCCCTCTTACCTCGCTCTTTTCCTCCTCACTGACACAACACCTGCATTGCAGACATCGCCCGTCTCCCCTTTGTCGAGCAGGTGTTTGTCCCCGTCCTCTTGTCTCATTCTGATAAAATCTCTGTCGCAGGCTGTCTTCAGCCGGGTCGCCACCACGACGCGACCTAACCTTTCACCCTCCTTCTCTTCTCTTGCCTCACCTTTTACTCCTCGCGCAGCCAGGTCTGCCGCTCTTGGGCTCTGTCCAGTCGCCTGGCGCGTGTCTCACATCATACACTGCCGGCTCTACGCCAAATCAAGAAACAAGATGCCTCCCAAGAAGGCTGTTCAAGAGGAGAAGATCCCTCTGGGACGACCAGGCAACAACCTGAAGAGTGGTATTGTGAGTGGAGTTGTCAACCAGTGGCAAACATCTTCTGGCCCCAGCATGAAGCTAACTCATGGAATAGGTCGGTCTCGCCAACGTGGGCAAATCCACCTTGTTCCAGGCCATCACAAAATGCGACCTTGGCAACCCAGCTGTATGAGGCCCCCCTGGTTCTTCGCCTCTTATGTGGGGTGCTGACAGCTTGAAAGAACTTTCCCTATGCCACCATTGATCCGGAAGAGGCTCGAGTCATTGTGCCCGATGCTAGGTTCGACTGGCTGTGCGAAAAATACAAGCCCAAGTCTCGAGTTCCTGCGAACTTGACGGTCTATGACATTGCTGGCTTGACGCGCGGATCATCCACCGGCGCTGGTCTTGGCAATGCTTTCCTGTCGCACATTCGCGCCGTGGATGCCATTTTCCAGGTGGTGCGGTGTTTTGACGACGCTGAAATTATCCACATTGAGGGTGACGTCAATCCCACCCGAGATCTGGACATCATCAGCGAGGAGTTGAGACTCAAGGACATTGAGTTTGTTGAGAAGGCTCTGGAGAACCAGAAGAAGAAGACCCGCATGGGAGGTCAGAGTCTAGAACTCAAAAAGGCCAAAGCGGAGCAGGACATAATCGAGAAGATTTTGGCCTGGCTACAAGACGGCAAAGACGTCCGCAAGGGCGTCTGGGGTCCCAAAGAGGTGAGACTTTTTTTTTTTTTTTTCCTTTTGTCTCTTCACCTTTTCATCAACCCTCATGGGCTTCTTATGATGACAAAAGGCCCATTGGCCTGATCTAACCCCAGCTCGTCGAATGCCTCACCTAAACAACGCTAGAGTGCATCATGAGATAAACTTGAATCTGATAGAAGCCCTTCCTTTTACGTTCCACTTGCTGTACAGAAGTTTTCATCTTCGTCATGTACGCAGTCATGCTAATCTTCTGGATTAGGTCGAGGTCATCAACCCACTTTTCCTCCTCACTGCCAAGCCGGTAGTTTACCTGGTGAACTTGTCTGAGAAAGACTACGTTCGCAAGAAGAACAAGCACTTGCCCAAGATTGTTGAATGGATCAAGGAGCATGCCGCTGGCGACCCTGTGATACCCATTTCCGTCTCGTACGAAGAGCGTTTGACACGTTTTGAGACGGAGGCAGAGGCATTGGAGGAGCAGAAGAAGGTGGGCGCAGATTCGGTGATACCAAAGCTGGTCACTCAAATGCGAAAGACGCTGCAGCTAGGCAGCTTTTTCACCTCTGGCGCGGACGAGGTCCGTCAATGGACCATCCGCATAGGTACCAAGGCACCTCAAGCAGCCGGCGTTATTCACACGGATTTTGAGAAGACGTTTATCCAAGCCATTGTTTACAACTTCGATGTGCTGAAAGAACTCGGCGACGAAGCCGAAGTAAAATCTAAGGGCAAAATGATGACAAAGGGAAAGGATTACGTCGTCGAGGATGGAGATATTCTTCTGATCAAGGCTGGCGCTGCCAAAGGTTGAAGAGGCTCATCTGTAGCAAGCCAAACAAAAAAAAAATACAAAAATGTGATTCATGCCATCATGATGATGCCTATCTATAATAATGAAAATTTTAAAAGCAACATAATATAAAGGACAATACAAAAAAGTAAATGATGAATCCGGAAATGGTGAGTCTTAATGTTTGTCGTGCTGCATGGGCTGTCTGGGGCGTCTCTCTCGGACGTATCACAGCTGCAGTCTTGCACGGTCAGCATCTCCACTTTGAAGTCCTTCCCAGCCGGCCGCCGTGACTTTGTCGATGACTCTTTTCTTCTCTCCAGCATCCCCTCGTCGGAAAGGAAAAAAAAAAAAAAAATAAATTGAACTGCGCTCCATCCTCCCATAGAGAAGAAGACGCAAATCACCGAACGGCCACCAAACGATGGATTACGTCGGGCACCGAATGGTGCAAGAGGCAGCCAAGGAAGCCACGAGGTACGCGTGAATTAAAGTCTCTCAGGACAACGACGTTGATAAGCTCACCAACGACAAAAACAAAAAAAACCCCCTCCCCCCCCAAAAAAAGCGCAACGGCCTTGACGCCCCTCAACCTCGTCCTCCTAGGCCTCCTCCTCTACACGGCCTACACGAGCGTGACGGGCCCGTCTGCCCCGCCGACGATGCCTCGCGGCCCGCCACCAAAAGTCTTCCGCACGTACACGCCGCGAACGCTGCTGCCATTCAACGGCGAGGACGGCCGCCCCATCTACTTTGCCGTGCGGGGGCGGGTCTTCGACGTGACGCCCGGGAGGGGCTTCTACGGACCTGGCGGGCCGTATGCCAACTTTGCGGGGAGGGATGCTAGTCGGGGTCTTGCGTGTCATAGCTTCGACGAGGATATGCTGACGGGGGATTTGGACGGGCCGCTGGATGGGCTGGAGGGGTTGGGGCCCGCTGAGATGGAAGCTTTGGAGGGGTGGGAGGAGACGTTTTTGGGAAAGTATGATGTTGTGGGGAGGCTTGTGTCTGTTGGGGAGTTTGATGCTGCGGGAGGGGGGGGGCAGTAAGGAGAGGAGAGACCGGGGGGGGGGGGGGGGGGGCGTTTTACATTGTTTGCTGTTGTTGTGATCTTGAGTTTGGGTAGGGATGATGAATTGAAGAGGGGAGGGGGTGCGAGTCGAGTGACGAGGTAATATAAAGGTAAGGAAAGAAAGTGAAAAGAAGGAAAAAGAAAGACGAAAAAAAAGAAAGAAAAAAAAAAAGGGGGGGGGGGACACGATGCGAGTTTGATTCATGTAATCCATCGTCTTTGCGCGCGTACTTTGACCAAATCTACTTTGTTGAACTTTGCTCAATGCACATGATAGACCAAGAAAGAAAACATGGGAGTCTTCATCTCATGTAGCAGGCACCTGTGGTGAGGAAAAAGTGAAAAAAAAAGAGAAAAGAAAAAAAGAAAAAAAGAGAGAGAACATTCGCGATGATGAAGAACGTGTTTTTTTTTCAAAAAAAAAAGAAAAGAAAAGAAAAGAAAAGAAAAGAAAAAGAAAAGAAAAGAAATCCCAACTCCATGCAATGCTCTTTCCACCCCCAACCCCCTAGTATATACAACAAAGAAAAAAGAGAAAGAGAAAGAGAAAGAGAGAATACAAAAACGTCCTCCGTCTTGATTCATACAGAACCCCGCCCTTCTCTTTCCAATCAAGTCGATGAGTTGTCGAGCTGCAGCACTGTCGCGGCACGTCGTAATATGGCCGCAGTCTTGGACGTGATGTGCTTGGCTAGTGTCCAATCGCCGACCTCGATCGTGTCGCGGATCGCCGGGAAGACGGAGACATCGTAAGTAGACCACTTTTGCGGACCAAAGACGACGTGCTTGAATTGGGTGCGGTTCGGAATCTGCATTAAAAAAAAAAAGGAACAAGGAGTTTTAGCATTCTGCAAACAGAGTAGACAGTGTATTGAGATGATGACGAGATGACGGATGGCAAAAGGTTTTGGAGAAAGAGAGGGGGGGGAGGGGTTTCTAGACGTACGCCGCCACCGTATTCGAGGTCCAGGAGCGCCGATTCAAAGGCAGCCATCTTGTCATTGTACTTGATGCGCTGCATCTCGACTTCACCGGCTTCGAATCCGTTGCTCGTGAGGATCGAGTGGTCCCATTCCAGCTCCCACTTCTCGAATTCGTCCGCATTGCTCTTGACCGACTCGGCCGCATCTCTCAGCTCCTTGAAGGGTATTCCGCGCGCCCCTTCTTCCGACCCCTTTTGCTTGTGTGCCCACATCTCCAGCTCGTCGATCCAGGAAATCAGCCGTCTCGCATAGGCGGCAACGTCAAACGGCATGACGGCGCGGTCCGCGAGGTCGAGGAGCAGCAGCCCGACGACCTGGCCCATGAGGCCGTGGTACACGAAATGGGGATCTATCACCTGCTCCACCAGGTTGAAATTGTCGTAGCTGGAGCCCGATGGGACGGAACCGCCGGCGAAGCGGAGGTCCATGGAGCTTGTGCCGGCCGTGTGCTGGAAGGGGGCGAAGTCGCTGCCGCCCCCCAGGCCTTCCAACCTGTTCTTGCGGTCCTGCCACCCGATCTTGAGCGACACGTTGCTGCTGGGGTCGACAACCCGGTCCAGCGCTCGTATGAGGGCTCTCTCGAGGATGGGAGAGCCGCTTGCCTGGAAGTCCGGCCCGGACACCGCGGCATCGAGGTTGATGTAGGCATATGCGTTCTGTCGGATGGATCTCGGCGCGTCCAGGGCTTCTTCGACGTACTCGGTCGAGCCGATCGTGTTGTACGCTGCGCCGTCCCATGACATGAACTCAATCGTGCGCAGCGGCCGCCAGCCCCGGCTTCTCAAATGGCCGAATATGCGTGCGAGCTCGATCATGACAGCCGTTCCGGAGTGCGGCTGTGTCGCCCCAAATGCCATGGTATCCCGGTGGTTCCCCAGTATGATGGACTTGGCCGACTGCTCCATGCCTTCGATCTTGCCGTAGACGTTCCAGATGGGCTGCCGCTCGACTTCGTCCTGCTCGTTTTGCAGACGGACAATGGGAGACTTGTCGTCGCCGGTCCACCACTCGTCCACCTCGGGCACGCCTCCTCGCCACCCGTCCGGCACCTTTTGCCCGTGACCCTTCAGATGCTGTAGCAACACCTGTGCGTCTCTCCACGCGAGCGGCAGACTCGGGATCTTGACCAGGCCGGCCGCGTCCTCCAGCCTGACCCTTTGGTTCGTCTTCCTGCTCTCCCACCCGGGCGTCAGCACGTCTCCCATGACCCATCCCTTGAGTCCGACGGAACCGCGATGCACGGCGTCGTCTGGCAGGTATTCCTTCCTCGACGCGACGTCATCGCCCATGAGAAATCCGTCGTCGGCGGGGTCGCTGTACGTGATGCAGCCAGCGAAGCCGGCAAGCTCGGCAGCCTTGACTTTGAGCGCCTCGTCTCTCTGGGTACCATGGTAGCGCACCAAGGCAATAGCCCCGTTCGTATCTATTCCCTTGTCTCTGAGCTGTTGAAAATCGTCCCTGGAACCGTAGTTGGCATAGATCAGCGGCCCTTTGACGTCTCCTGATTTGGAGAGGCCGTGGAAGGCATATGTCTGGCGTCCGGCAGTCTCCCCGCCGCGTTCTTCCTCGTCTAGCCTGGCAGTCCAGACGGGTGTTTTGGCATCCCTGTCGAGGATTTCCACTCTCCGCCCGTCCTTCCGCGGATAGTTCATATACGCATAAAACTCGTCTAGTTCGATCTTCTCGAGCTTGGCCCGGCCGAACATGCTTTGCATATCCAGTGCTGTCGCATAGTCCCCTTCGGTGCCGGCGATGTGGGCGTAGTGAGAGTAGTGCAGGACGGATGCCCGCATTCGCAGCGGGTCAATGTTGGATTGCAGGAAATGCCTGACGTCCTCGGGATTAAACCGAGTGCCCCCGGGGGTTGGGGTATCGATGCCGTTGAGGAACCCGCTCGCGAAGAGGAAGTAGACGAAGCCGAGCACCACGAAAAGGGCCGCGAGCCTGGCAAACACAATGACGACCGTCATCGAGTTGACCCGAGGCCACTCCCATTGTCTGGAGCCGGCCTCTGCTTGGGTCTGGGTCTCGTCTTGGTGGCCCGCTGATCCGGCAGCGAGCGAAGGAAGCTGTATGCGAAGTCTGGGTAATCTTGGCCTCCAGGACCACTTCCATTTCGGCAATGACAACGAAAATGGTATCCTTTTGCTCCACACGGATGTTCTAGCTCTCGAAGGCTCCTCTATTTCCATCTCTTGCATCTCCTGCCGGATCTGATAAGCTTCCTCGTCATCATCGTCGTCGTCGTCGTCGCCAACGTCACTTTCGCTCCCGAGCAGGCTCAGCTCATCTTCCGTATCTGCAGTAGGGGCCTGGTACGCACGGGGAGCTCTGGAAGGACCAGCGGCACTCTCTTCCTGGCGTAGGAGAGACCGTTGTTCTTGCTCATCGCCTCCATCACCCTCGTCCATCGACCGTCTGGGCTGTGCCCAATCGTAATCGCGGCGACTGCTGCTCGCCAACGCCTCGTCGTACGTCGGAGGCACCGGATCGTAGAAGGGCGTCTTCTCGGATGGCATGATGGGCCGGGCGCACACGCGCGTGTGCTAACAGAACTCGATATATTGTTACTCGATGGCAACGGCCATGCGGCCTGAACTTCCGATCTAGACGGGACGAATTGCTACAAGGGGCAAAAAAAAAAAAAAAAAAAAAGACCCCGGTGCTCTGTTTTGTGTCCAGAGGTTGTCGCGTGCAGCAGGAGGCTCCGCTTCGTCGTTAGCAGAGCAGACGAGGCAGGGTGAAGTTGCGACGTCACAAGAAGTCTGGACCGCCGTGTCGACAACGGACAAAGCCGCAACAATAAATGCGCTTCAAAGGAATTCAAATCGTCAAAGGATGTCACATTGTCAAATTTCCCCAGGCAAATAAGATTATTTGTGCGCCTGGGTGCTTGCTCAATGCGCTAGCTGGCTGTATTTTAAGAAAGGAAAAAAAAATAAGAAGAATAAGAAGAAGAAAACGAAATGAAAAGGGGGGGGGGGATGAAGGTTGACGGTAGACTGGGTCTAGCTGGTCTTGCACACTGCACACCTGGTTGTTAATGGTTAATCACGGCAGGAGGCAGTCCCGTCAGTCTGGCAGACAGAGGCAGGTTAAGTTAGTAGTACTTCCTACTACTAGTAGTAGTAAGTATGCAAGGTAGTAGTTAGTACTACTAGTAGTAGTAGTACCTAGCAGATAATTCTCACTGCAGGCTATTGGCGTCACGGACGGCTAGGTACCTCCTGGGTGCCCATTTGCCACGGGGAAAAAACGGTCCGTGGGCGAGGTAATGTGGCGCAGCAGCACAAGTTTCTTGCCGACAAGCTGCCATCATCCAACAGAAGATGTAATTCTTTTTTTTTTTGTTTTTCAGTTATAGATTTACAGATGGGAAATACATCATGACCCATGACCCATGACCCATAAAACGCTTCCTTCAGACTCCAAGTGTGCCGCTTGCCCTTCATTTATTTTCTTTCGTTTCTGGTTTTGGCTTTAAAAAAAAACATATCGAACGCGCTTTGCGTGCCGAGAGAAACCTTACACGCCTGTCGTGATGGGCTAGCTAGGGTCGAGAACCACTCCTTCATACTGCCTGCTCCTAATGTTTTCCAATGTCTGGTGGAAATGCTTTTTGCTCGTCTCGATTGACCCGGTATCTTGCTGATTGCCCGCCAGATTCGAGTGAATCAGCTCAATAAGCCCGTTTAGATACTTTGTCGTGACCTGAAACATGAATTAGAACTCGGCTTGCCACAATGTAGCGAAACATCCGGGGAAAATTGACGTCTTTGCTGGGTGGCCAGGCTTACCGATTCATTTTGTTGGTCGAAATAGTAGACATATCTATCCAAGATCTCCACAAAAAGCTCAATCGAGGTAGCCGTTTCCATACAGGTGTCTGCCACGCGCAGAGCGCGTTGTAGACACTCGAGCACACGCTTGCCATCTCGATACAGCTGCAAAAAAATATAAAAAAAAAATGGTGAGCTTGATTCTCTCTCTCTCTCTCTCTCTCTTTCTCGCCAAACTGAAAAAGAAGAAGAAGAAGAAGAAATAAACCGACTTACCTCTGTCTCGTCCGTCTCTCCATTCGATGCTATGGGGGTGGCCCACCAAAGATGGCTAGCCAAGTACACGGCTCGACACTGATCGGGTTTCCGCAGCAGCTTACTGCCATGCTGTGCACATTTCGTGATGAGGGTATCGTAGTTCTCTTTGCCGAAATTCCTGGTTTGGTGCAGAGAAGAGGCAATCACGCACACGGCCTGGAACTGTGCTTTGGAATCCGTCACCGCTTCCTCATACACCGTAAAGGCTTGGGCATAGAACTCGTAGGCCACCTCCTCGAAGCCCGTCATGTCCGCCGTCTGCCCCGCGCTGCAGAACAGACGCAGGGCCAGATCAGCAATCCCGGGTCCGCTGACCCTGGCGTAGAGGTTGCTCAACATCGAGTGCATGAATTTGTACAGTGCATTGCTCTGGGTCTCCCAGTTGTCGTCGAGATGCTCTCTCGACTTGAAACTCCTACACAGCTTGATGCAGGCCGTGAGGAGCGGCGGCGTTGTGGTGCGGATGCGGTCGTTGCCTTCGGCATATGCCTTGCGAGTCATCTGCAGGAGCTTGAACTGGGTGTCGTTGTTCTCCGCCCGGAGTAGATGCACCATGCGCGCCAGCCAGCCCTGTTCTTCCACGGTCTCGTCCGTCTCCACTGAGCGTCGCTGTGCGGCAGCCGGGTAGCCTTGCGGCGTCTGGGAGCCTTCCTTGACAAGAACGGACATGATCTCCAGCACATTTTCCAGCTGTTCCGTCTTGGAAATTCGGATGCGGTTCTTCAGCAGCGTCCTTATGATGTCTCCCGCGACGGCCCGGCGAGTGGGGTACGACTGGCACTGGAAGAGGGGGACATATGTGGGCAGTGAAAGAGCCGTGAAGATGGAGACGTAATGGTTCAGGGGCGCCTTGAGGAGAGCCAGGAGGCTTTGCTGGGCAGCAGGGGAATGCAAATCGGCGTTGTTCAAGTTTTCTTTCGTCTTTTGCGTGGCAAAGGCGAGAATCTGGTCCACGTAATCAAGCCGATCGGGGTAGTTGTTCAGCGCAAGGTTGCAGAGAGAAACGAGCAGCGCGATGATATCCTGGATGGGGAGATGCTGAGCCTCCACAAGATTTCTGACCTGAGCAAAGAAGACTTCATAGAGTTGGACGTTGGCACGGCTGTTTGCCTCTCCGTTGGATGCCGCCGTCTCGGTGCCGTCATCCGGGGGAGCTGTTGACACCGCGGCTGGTGTGCCCATGTCATTGCCAGTAGCGGTACCGGGATCATTATCACGGGATACATCATCGACAGCTGTACCAAGCCCAGCATGGGCAGCGCTCTCTGGTCCTACCACGCCAGGTGTTGCCACGTTGTTTGGGGCGGAGGCGGTTTCCGTGTGCAGACGCACCTTGTTCAGAAGAGCTGTCAAGGCGTCGGCCTCGACCTGTTCCTGGTTGGGTCCTTTGATCGTCGCCCCTTCACGGTCCGCGAATTCTGAAAGACGGTCCATCAATCCAATAACGATTGCCTTGACGTTGACGTGCGGGTTCAGTCGAGACACGGCGGCGAGGAACTGGTCGAGAGTGTGAAGATGGAATTCGTCGGGGAAGACTTGCGTGATGACCTCGAGAAGGTATTCCTGAGCAAGCACGTCTCGACACTGCACCACTTGCTCGAGAAGAGGTCCCAGAATGCTAGACTTGTACGTCTCGAGATCGACAAGCTGACTCAATCGAACAATATTGCTTCCAACAAGAAGCTGGAGTTCTCTTCTCTCACGAATCCGCTGCTCTCGTTCTCTCGAGTGGCCCTGATGTTGAAGCCGCACCCACAGCTTGTTCATCTCCACAAAATTGGTCAGGATGAAGTTGATGGAGTCGCCCAAGTTACCCTCGGGACCATCGCTGTCGGTAGTCGGCAAATAATCCCGAACCTGTCCGGACAAGTAGTAACGCAGGAACAAGCCTCGGATGGGATGTTGAACGCCGCGGCTCATGTCCATCATATCCTTCATCAGCTCCTTGACTGGCGCATCCGCAACCGACATGTAGGCTGTGCCGACGGTAATCATGAGATAGAGCCTCGGGATGATGTTGCCGGCATACTGAACTAGCTCGTAAAGGTCGGCAAGATGGTTCACCGGATGGCTTTCGCGAAGATGCACCGATAGGTACCGCAGTGCGTCGAAAACTGACATGTATAGCTCGTAATACTGCTTCGGGCCGAGGCTGCTGGTGCGGAGCTCCGAGACAAGTGTTGAACTGGCACAGGATTAGCTAGGACGTTGGCCGTGTACCCGACAGCGGTCGAACTAACCAGCATTTGAGAGCGTCCATGAGCTTCCCCGGCGTGTCGAGACATTTGCGCATCAGTGACGTCTGTTGCCTCACGGCGACCAGCGCATCCTCGAGCAGACGAGCCTGGTCCTCGGGCGGCGCCGGCGTTGCCATGGTCGGTCGTGTCACGTCCAGAAAATGCAGCGGGGTGGCTCGGGTCTTTGGTTATGAGCTGATACTCTGTTCGTGTGCATCGACAGGCGTCGGCGTGACTGGGAAGGGAATAAATCGTGGTCGGGCGGCCGATTGCCGATTGTGGCAGCTGATGGTAGCAAGGAGTTGCCGGCAGAAGATCATCAGCCCAGATTGGTCAGTGGTGACGACAAGCTGCCCAGGCAGGCCATGGCAGCACCAACTTGTACCAAGTACCTGCTCCTACGCCTACGGCCGCTGAAGAAGCTGCTGAGAGCATTTGACAGGGGGGGGGGGGGGGGTTGGTAAGCAAATCCCACACGCGCACTGTGTCACGTGACTTCACCGGGCATGCATAGGCAAGCTGCAACCTCCTGTTACTACTACGTAGTACTGTTAACAAAGGCAACGCCAAGCTCCCGCCTTCCACCTTCACCTTGTGTTAGTCATTGACCTTTGTTTCTCTGCAGCCCCACTGGATCGGGAATGCACATTGCAGGTTCCAGCCACGCACGAACCGACGAGCTTATCGAGCTCGGAAGCTCCTTCCCCTATCCTGTAGAAACACAATCACCATACTACTTACTACTCTTAGTAGTAGTTATCCCATCAATATCACTTGGCACCTGATCCGTACTCAACACCGTTGAAGGTCGAACCCACGAACTACTGGAAACGGAGACATACTCTACTACTACTTAGTACTTACTTACTACTCCTAGTACCTACCACCCCAGGTGCAGAGCGACGTTCTTTTTGTTTCACGTCTAGTGCTAGCAACGCTATCAACAGTCACTCATTCATTGATTCATTGATTCATCCTATTCTTTCGTTCCCGTTGCCGCAACACACCAGTCTTTGCGCCGCGCGGGTCAAGTCCTCGACCCGAGGCTGACGCGATTTGCAGAACGTCCGCCGGGGACAACCGAATGAATGCAACCACTCAATCCTTTCCTTGCTGCCTTCTTCAAAAGCTCTGTCGTCACCCAGTGCACGCCTGTTCAGCACCACGTGCTTCTGGTGCCGTTAACTGATGTTCTGCTGACCTGGCGCGACACCGATGGCGGCAGCGCCGCCCACGAGGCTATTGCCTCGGAGGAGTTCCTTAGCAGCCATGTGCTGCGAATTCCGCCGGCGCATTCATCTTCGGGGGGCGAAAATGGGGTGCACAACCTTCGTGAGGTTAGGGGGAAAGCGAAATCCTTCTCCACTTTGAACGGACGGAGTGTCGTGATCAAGGACTCCGTCGTATACAGCAACAAAGGTATGGTTGCCGGAGGTTCCGTCTCCATTCGGAGGCTTTTGTATGACGTGCTCTAACACATTCCGTTGCAGGCTTCAAAGCTCATTCCCAAGCACTGTTATTGACCGATTCGATTTGGTACCCGGACGTGTTCGAACCTCGACAATGGCTTCTCTATTTCGTTTCAAAACCCCTCGTGGGAGTTTGGGAAGAGGTCAAGATCTCTCCTGCAGTTCTCATTCACAATGTCAGGGCCAACACGGCCCTCGAGCCCAAGAAAGGTCAAAATGGCGACGCTGCCGAAGGTGTCGTCCCGAAGAAGAAGGACATCAAAAGCTTCCACGATCTGCTCAACCACTTCCCAATGATTACGAAGCAAATGCAACCCGGTCTCGAAAAGCTGTTTACAGAGTTCACGGTGGTTTTGGAGAAACCGCTGCCTCCGCCCCCCTCCGCCCCTGTCATCCCCGATCCGAAGCCCGCTGGTCCATTGACAGCTGTAATGAAGAGAGCACGCTCTAGCAGTTTCTCTGTGAGGACCGGGAAGATGAACAGTCGAGATTCCCTGCCCGTGACGGAGAATTTCTATGCCGAAGATGACGAAGACGTCATGCGAGCCTCCTTGGAAACCGCCGTCACCGCAGCCATCGATTTGTTTCAGAGCGTGGATAAACAGCAGCTATCTCTTCTGGGGGCCACGACGGATTTGACGGGACCTTTGGTTGAAAAACTCATTGAGCGTTATGTGGCTGAGAACGTCAACCATCTCATCTTTCCCAGAATCAGTGCGTTGAGGCGTCCAGAAGATCTCGAACTCGAAGCCAAAATTAGACAAATGGAGTTCATCGATATAACTCAGCTGGGAATCGCCATCGAAGGCGGCTCAAGAGCCAAACATGATTTGCTGATTCAGCTCGGGCCAGCCGTTGGGGAATTCAAAAAAATAGCCAATGCACTGAGCCCCGCGGAGATGATGGACACACTGCTGTCCACCACGAAAGCCCTTTCACAGCTCACGGGAACGAAGAAATCCGACGATGTCAACGATGAAGGAGAAAAGGCTTTCGAAAAGGCCTTCATGACTGTCAATGCCGACACCCTCGTTGCGCTGCTTCTGTATGTCATCATTCGGTCCCAGGTCCGAAACTTGCACGCTCGGCTTTTATACATTCGCAACTTTATCTTCATCGACGACGTCGACAGTGGAGAAATGGGCTATGCGTTGAGTACTTTCGAAGCTGTGCTTGCATACCTCTCCTTGGATTCAGCTGGTCTTCGCAGAGCAAGCCGACGGAACAAGTGCCTCTGGGATGCCGCTAAGAACTCAGATCTGACCGAACTGAAGAAGACGATGGAGCCAGATGCCTCTTCTGTCGCGGAGGACAACGAAGAGTCGAGCGATGACGATGTTTTCAGCCATGCGGGCAATACACGAGGCCGCTCGTTTTCCTGGAGTCTGGCCAATGGTTCTTCGAGGCGTTCCTCACTAGCACATGCCTACACGGATCGATTTTCGAATGGCTCTAGTCTAAGTCACGTTTTCCCCTTCCAAGCAAATGGTGACGGTGCAGGCGAGTTCCTGCCGGTCAAAAGGGTCAAACGGGTGGCAATGGATACCCGCAGCATGTCAAGCGGATCGGAAATATCGTTTCACTCACGAACGGGCAGCGTGGGGACGCTTGGCAGCGCCCTCGAGGGAGATACTTCCGTGGAGCGTCTGGCATTGACAAGCAATGCCGCCGGTGAATCTATTCTAATGATGGCCATCCAGAGCGAGAATTCAGCGTCGTTGAAGTATCTCTTGTCACTCTCTGGATACTACTCACTGGACGTGCTGCTTCAGGACATGAATAACGAGAACACGACCTTGCTGAGCGCAGCAGTTCAGCTCGGTAACATGGAGCTCATTGATGTGCTGCTCGGACGAATCAGTGCCTCGGCCACCGAGGACCAGATGACACGTTATTTGGCAGAACAGGATATCTGGGGCCGCAGTGTTGGACACTACCTGTTTCACGCGCCCTCCTTGATCACCAGAATTGGAAGACTTCTTCCGTGGCGGCAACGTGACAAGAACGGACAAACGCCGCTTTTCGCCATGTGTCGCTCGTACGACAACGACAACTATTACGATATGGTTGAAGCAGGGCTCAAGGTGGCCAGAGACACTCAAAATGACGGGCAGGCGCTTCATCTGGACGATCACGTGGACGCCAAAGGAAACACACTGCTTCACATCATGAATGACCCAAGGCTCGCCATGATTGTATTGCACTACTGCGACGTGGATGTAAATGCGACCAACAAGAAGAAATTCACGGCACTGATGGTGGCGAGCAAGTACGGACGATACGACATGGTCAGGTGCTTATTCGCCGACCCTCGCGTTGACCTCGCGGCGAGAGAAATGCGCGGCTTGACTGCTGTCGAGCTTGCCAAAGATGACGATGTTCGGAACAGAATAGACGACCTCGGCCTCTTCGGCATGCCGGCTGGACGAGACGGCCGAATCACAGGCGTCGTCCGCGCATTTTTTGTCGAGGATGGAAGTGTGAGGCTGGTTTTGAAGTCTGCTGCACCGACTGATCATGACAGCTACACTGTCACGACCTGTCGGCGATCCTTGGACGAATTCGAGCAGCTGGCTCGTCTTTTGGCGGAAGAACATCCAGCGTCGTGGATCCCGTTTTTTTCGGACATTCGATCCCCGTTCCAGATAGCGGCCAAGCCATCCCGAGCCATCCTGCGAGATATACAAGCAAAGACGGACTGGTTCTTGCGAATTATGCTGAGTCATCCGACCCTGTCAACCCACGAGATGCTGTGGGAGTTTTTCCTTGTGCCGGAGCTTCAACTAGACGCCATGGAGCAGCGGACAAAACTCAAAGTTGAGACGAGGGTAGAGAAGATCAAGGAAGAATACGAACCTGTCCGTGACATCAGGGAGGTTGAGCAGTTTGTGAACCACGCAAGGGATGCAGTACGGAGCGTGAGCTACTCGACCAGAAGCGTCACACGCCGAGCATACGGACTCGGACTAGCTGTCTGTGGTGAGTTGACAAAGTTGCTCTCGTTTCTTTTTTCCTTTTCTTTTTTTTTTTTTCCCAGTCCGCAGCTGACAGGCCATGAAACCTATTTTTTTAAAAAAAAAAAATCTTTTTGCGGCTGTGTGCAGATCTCTATGACTCTTTGGTCCTCTTGCAACGCTCGGTATCATCACTGCGCTACCTACCCAAAACCCACGTGGTTGCCCTAGAGACATATGTCAGGGCCATGGCCCCCACGCAATCAAGTCCACAAACGACATTGCACAACACGCTGGTGGCGACTCAGTCTACGGTCCAGGCGTTGTTGGCAGCACTCGCGCGGCCTGCCACCCTCATTGGGCAGATGACGGCCGCGAAGCGGGAAGCGGACAGGAATGACAACGCGGCAAGCCGACCCTCAAGGTGGCCGCTGGGTCTGTTGGACGAGACTCGACAGAGGATACAAGATGGCAAGGAGAAACGAGCCAGGAGATATCGCGAAGAAGCAGTATATCTGGCCAAGGAGCTGCGATATACTCAGCAAACGGTAGCAGCAGAGCTCGCGGGATGGCAAGACATTCATGACAAGATGGGAAGGCGGGCGATTCGAGATTTCGCAAAAGGAATGGTCGTCCTGGAACGGATGAGGCTTGAAGGCATGATGCGCGCTCTGCGGAAAGTCCAATCGCATGACCAAAGAAGAGGGGATTGACAGCACGTTCTCTTTATTCCGGGGTCTTCTTGAATGGAGAAGAAATAAAAAACGTAAAGATAAAATCACCAACACAGAGCAAGGGAGAACCCCTGACTCTCGTCATGGCATAGCTAGCCGGAGGCATTGCAGCAGTTGTTATTTTCTTTTTGTTTCGCCCAGCTCCATCATACCGTTTTTGGTATCGAAACTCCTCATATACATTAAGAACGCGAAAGAGAAAAGAAAAATAGGGGCCTCCATCCAAGTACGCAAAGACAGACCTCGGGGGTTCGGACAACTGTAGGTAAGCCCATCAAAACCGCAAGCCGCTCCGCCAACCTATTTTCTCGTTCTCTTCTCTGGGGACATTGACTCGTGAGGTATTCGAGACGGACCAGCCGCTTTTTTTTATACCATAATTATACGTTTAAAAAAAAAACAAAGCGAGAGAAAAGAGAAAGTGGGGTTGAGAAGAAACCCACAAAGTCTATATCCCACCATATTTGATACCTCTCTTGCCCAGCTCCTTCCTACCAACTGCGTCTTCTGGCCAAATCCAGCCTCGACTACGCTTGGCCTCTCGCTTCTCGGCAAGTTGCGGCTGCGGGATCCAGGAATCGCGCGGCTTTGTCTTTCGGCGGGTGGCTTCGGCGGGGGCGCCGATCTCAGCCTTCCAGTGAGCTTGGCCTGCCGGGGTGCCATCGCCGGCGAGCTGGCATAGGCCCCAGAGCGCAAGACAGGCGGTCAAAGAGGAGACGGGTGCGGTCGTCGAGCCCGGGGAAGAAGCAGCGTCTTCGTCGCCGTCGTCGTCGTCGTTCTGCGCAGCCGTGTCAGACAGTTGGACGGACGTTACTTCCAGGTCGCCAAAGTGCGGAACCGACTCGGTGCCATTCCGCACAAGGACGAGCTCGATCTCGGTGAGGATGAAGCCGTAGCGGCAGCTGTGTTCGCGCATGGCGTGATGGAGGGCGGCGAGGCCGCGGAGGTACTCGACGCGCTTGATGTTGCCCTCGACGCGCATGCCGGTGTTGAAGCGGTCGAAGCTCCGCACGAGCCCGACGACTCGGGCCACGGGCTTCCCGCCAAAGATCGAGGTGGCACTGGAAGACTCGACGCCGGCAGCGTTGGCGACGAAGAGCAGATCCTTGATGCTGTGGGGAGACTTGGGCGGGATGGAGAAGCGGAGAGATTGGCCGGCGGCGATGGAGAGAGCCGCGTTGAGCTTGGGCAGATAGTACGACGCGTAGATGCCGTGGAGGGAGGCCTCGGTCTCGGGGTTCCGGCTGGGCATGGTGAGCTGCGGCAGCAGCGAGGCCGGCACGGGGGCGGTGAGCAGGGCCGAGGCGCCGGGAAGGGCAAAGATGGACCGGGCGTTGAAGGAGCTCCAGGGGCGGACGTTGCGGACATCCCACCAGAAGTTCTTGATGCTGGCGTCCCTCATGGGGATGGAGATGGTGCGGACGAGAGACGCGGCCGGATTCGGCATCATCAGGTAGTTGATGAGCGTCGTCGAGGGCGTCGGCGCGGCGATGGGCTCCGGGGATCCGGCGAGGCTGACGGGCGACTGGTGGTCGCGGGCGACGAAGGACGAGAGCGGGAAGCCGAGCGGCGGCCGGCTGCCGGTGGGATGATGGGCCGACGACGAGGCCATGGACGACTGCCTGTAAGACGGAAAGGCGTACCTGCCGAGGGCGCGGACGTCGAGGCAGAAGCAGGATGGAGCCAGGCCGGGGACGGTCACGGCGTCGGGCTGCTCCGTCGTCATGACGAGTCCCGCGTTCTGGCCGTCGTCGCCGCCGCAGT
Source organism: Claviceps paspali (assembly GCA_013435705.1). Taxonomy (NCBI): domain Eukaryota; kingdom Fungi; phylum Ascomycota; class Sordariomycetes; order Hypocreales; family Clavicipitaceae; genus Claviceps; species Claviceps paspali. Next base: position 62,550 of record JABAEC010000086.1, on the reverse strand, counting down.
CAAAATTGCCAAAGTTGACGGACGACGGCAGCAGGGGGATCGGGTTGGACGAGGAATGGTCCTCGAGGACAGGGGCGGCGCCGGACAAGGACGACAGATGAGCATACGCCATGTCGGCGAGCGTCTCCGGGCCAGCGTAGCTCATGGTGACGCGGCCGGCAGAAGAGACGGGGTTCGCGGGAGACGCCCCGACCGAGGCGGCACGGCGGGAAGCGGCACGGCTGCGCTTCCTGACGGAGACGGCGGCGGCAGCGAGCGGGGGCTGGCAGAGGTCAATGCGCTGGTCCTGGGGGCGGATCTTGGGGAGCAAGACGGGGCCGTGTTGGCGAACAGGGGGGCTGGCCTGGGGGGGCGTCGAGAAGCGGGTGCAGACGGAGTCGGGGGTCGATTCGACCGTCGACACGGCCGAGTAGACGGACGAGGCGGACGAGGCCTTGGATGAGGAACGGATGTGGCGGCGAGCGTACGGCAGCTCCAGGAGGGACGGATCCAGTGTGTAGGTGTGATCCATGAAGAAGTCGTCTTGTGGAGGGGGGGTGATGGGGGTGGGAAAGGTAAAGTCGAAAGAGACGTCGGCTTCCAGACTGGAGTTTTTTTTTTTTTTTGAAGAGTCAGTCCAACGCTGTTGATCCATTTGGTCTTTTATGTTTTGGGCAGTACTGGAATCAGAAGAGAGAGAACAAGTTTACTGACGCAGACATGATGGAGTCAAAAAGAAGAATTCGTCCAGACGAAAATTAAGTAATAGACACAGAAGACACGAGCAAAAGGGCAATCGTCGCTACGGGAAATATTGCGAGGCGGGAGCGGAAGTCGAGGATGAGTGAGAAAAAAAATAAAAAAAATGATAATAATAATAAGGTAAAATAAATAAACAATAATGATAGAATGATAATGATAATGAATGTGTTCGCGGCCGGCGCGTATTCACAAGTCGAGAGAATGCAAGGCCAACCTGGGCAGTTTTTTTTTTTTTTTTCCCAAAACAGACGATTGCTATTCTGAAAACGATCGGAGATGGAAGGAAAGGGGAAGGAGAAAGGGGGACGGGAAGAAGAGGTCTTGTTCCCTTGGGAGGGGAGGGGGGGATGATGCCGTCTTCTTATCTTCTTTTCGATGGATGGATGGGGGGTGAATGGATGGACGGGTGGACAGACGGGGATCCGACATGTCAAGAACGGCGGAACGTGGATTTTTTCTCGTTTCTTTTTTTTTTTGTTTTTTTTTTTCTCTATTTCTTTTTTTGGCTCGGAGGTTCATTGCAGATGGGTGGGGGGAGGGTTTGGCTTGCTGCAGATGTGGGATGGGGACAGGGACTTCTGGGTAGGTACCGTGGGCTGATGCGCCGGGGTGTTGACTTGTACCTTTTGGTGTATGTGTGTGTGTGTGTGTGTGTGTGTGTGTGTGTGTGTGTGTTTTTGGTTTTTTTAAATTCGCGAGGCTCCACCACATGCGCGTGCAGGTCACGCCCAGTGCTTATAAGCGAGGCGCGTTTTTTTGGTGATTTTCTATTTGGCGCGCGAACCAGGGGGGGTGGCTTCGTTTTGGGTCTGGCGCGGGGCTGCAAGCGCTGATGTTTTTATTGGTGGAGCGGTGGGGAGGGGGGGGGGGGGTCAACTACAGCGGGGGACCCCTGTGTGGGCGCTTACATCACTCTTACTCTGCTTTTGGGCGGCTGCGGATGGCTGTGGGTTGTTCGGCGCGGGGGTTTACGCGCTGTAGTGTGTGTGTCGTACGCGCCGTGGAGGGAAGGCGCGAACACGGTGGTCACCGCGTGCGCGTTGTGGTTCTCTTGGGAACAAGTTGTTCATTGGTCAGCAGCGCTGCATGTCAGCTGGGCTGCTACTGCCACTGTTGCTGCTGGCGCTAATGATGAGAAAGCGGTGTGGAGACGATCACGGCAGGATACAGCAAGGTGAGTTGTTGTCTTGTTTTTTTGAAACAACAACACGTCTTTGACATGCGGCTGCGACGTCTGGACTCTATTGCCCAGTTGGGTTTTCGTTGGCCGCCCTGGTGTCACGACTCACCGTGTTGGGATTTCCAACGTTTCATTTCGGGGCTTGGGCTTGTTCTGGGACTGACGGCCATCGGTCGGTCTGGTCATGACCAACGAGGCAGCAGTCGGAAAGCGGGAATCACAGACCATAGACGACGGGGCTTATTGGAGGAAGAGCAAGAAAGAAGAAGAAAAGGAGAACAAGAACAAGAAGAAACGCTTCTATTTTCAGACCTATGGGCCGTCTTCCAACCCCCCCCCCCATCTCCCTTCTACAACGCGTCCCAGAGCTTTTTCCACAGTGGTGCCTTTTGCCCCTCGGCAACGTGTCCGTCCTCGGGCAGATCACCCTCTTGGATCGTGTCGAGGTCGGGTCTCCTGCCGCTGTCAAGATCAATCTCCGAGCTGCGCTTGACGCGGTCGCTGTCTCCCCAGTACACCTTGCAGACAAGGTAGATTACGCCAAAGAGGGGCAGCAGGACATAGGCGTCGACAAAGGCGCCGGCGTCGAACGGGGAGAGGGACGTCCATCCCTGGATCAGAGCGAGGAACATGTTGGCGCCGAGGCCAAAGTAGGCGATGTAGGGATACAAGATGCTCTTGAACGGGATGTCGCTCGGGTCGCGGCCCTGAGCCGCCCAGGCGCGCCGCAGACGAATATGTATGAGGCTGATGCTCCCCCACACCAGGAACGTGCTCACGCCGGACAGGTTGACGATGTAGCCGTACGCCTTGGCCGCCCCCGTGGACACGTTCATCATGGATATCGAGCCGACGCCGTTGGTCAGGAGTATTGCCCAGACGGGCACGCCGCGCTTGGTCGTGCGGCCGATGAATCGGGGCGCTTTTCCAGACTGTGCCATGTATAGCAAGGTCCGCGATCCGATGTAGATGGACGAGTTGACGGCCGACAGGCACGTGATGAGGATGAATGCGTTGATGAGATGGACACCTGGGCAAGCAAGAAGAAGAAGAAGAAGAAGAAGAAGAAAAGACGGGAGGGAGTGAGCGCGGTTAGCCAAAATCGTCACACAAGTACAGTTGGGTTTACAAGGGGGGGGGAGGGGAGGGGGTAGGGAGGTTGGTTTGCCAACCCCGACACGAACCTCCTTTCCAGCCGGCATTCTGAATCGCAATGGTCATGGGACTCTGCAGTGCCTTTGCGCCGCCGTTGACCAGGCCATCCGCGTTCGCGGGACAGGTGAGGCCGAAGAAGAAGGCCGAGCCCATGTAGACGAAGAGAATACGCCAAAACACCTGGCGGATGGCCCGAGGAACGGCGACGCCCGGGTTCCTCGTCTCTGTGGCGGCCACGGCGATGGACTCGACGCCGGCGTAAAAGGTGGAGCAGAAGACGAAGACGGTGGCGACGCCGCGGAAGCCGTTACCGTTGAAGGCCCCGGGGTCGTGCCAGTAGCGGAAGCCCAGGGGCTCCTCCTGGCCGACGAGGCCGCCGGCGGCATAGACCACGGAAAAGATAAAGTAGGCCGTGAGGCCGAGAATCTTGAACAGGGCCAGCCAAAACTCGGCCTCGCCAAAGGCCTCGACGCCGACCAGCTGGAAGGCCGTGAAGACGGCCCAGAGGATGAGGAAGAACCCCCAGAGCGGGATGGCCGGCACCCAGTACGTGAGGATGCTGCATATGACGTTGTACTCGTTGGCCAGCACGGCCGCCCAGATGATGAAGTAGTTCCAGCCGACGGCCACGGAGAAGGACTTGTCCACCAGGCGCTCGGCGAGCGAGACGAAGGAGCCGCCCGCAGGGAACAAGGTCGTCATCTCACCGAGCGACTGCATGATGGAGAATGCGACGATGCCTTGTGACCGAAGAAGAAGAAGAAGAAGAAGAGATACAGTTAGCCCACTTTGTTTTTGTTTTTTGTTTTTTTCTTCATTCATCATCACCGTCGGCTAATCACACGCAAAAAAAAAAAAAAAAAAAAAAAACACATACCAATGATACCGAATCCAATGAGCAGCGACGCCGGACCGCCGCTGCTCAGAGCGCCGCCCGCCCCGACCAGCAGGCCCGGTCCTATCGTGCCGGCCAGGGCCATCATGGACAAGTGGCGGTTCTTGAGACCTCTTTTGACGCCCGATTCCGGGTCAATGGACCCGCTGCCGCCATTCACATCGTGCGATGGTTCGAACCCGTTGAAGCGCAGACGATCGGGTTCGTACTCGAAGTCGTCGACGGAGCCCGAGCCCGAGCCCGAGCCCGAGTCGACATGAGACTCGCCAACGACCGAGCCGACCGCCGTCTTGTCGGGGTGCCGAGCCATGACGCCGACGCTGCTGGACGGTGTCATTCGAAGGCGAGAAGGAAAACGAACGGCCACCGGTTGCTGGATCTATGCTGGAATCAGCGTGACCAATTGAGAGGAGATGAAAAAAACAAAGACCCAATATTGGCAAGAAATCAAGAATGTGACAACGAAATCATTCCATCCTATATAAATCTATGGGGAAAAAAAAAAAAAAAAACCAACACACAGGTCCATTCCATATCAGCTTACTTGGACCGACATAGAGCTAACGACTAAATTCACGCGCACGTGGATGAGGTCAACTCCCACCATAGCACGTCATCACCAAACGGCGCCACTTGGGGCTCCATCGACGATGCAAAGTGGCGAATGGAATCACCGGAGCAAGTTGTCCAGACCCTGTTCGATTTGGGGAGGAGGGAAAGAGGAAAAGAGAGAGAGAGAGAAAAAAGGAAGAATACACGTTTGCAAACGGTTCCAGTCCATGTGCGCGGCGGAGCTTGCCAGGTGTGTTGTCTCACTCGCGCATCTGGACTGGACTGGACGTTTTTAGGCTCATGTCTCGTCTTGTGTGCAAGATGCAATTCGCTCCACGCTAACAATGGATGCGGAACAATGACGCGGTAACGGCGACGGCGACAGATAAGATGTATGGTAAATTGTAAATGGCTGTGACGAGGCATCGACTAAAGGATAGAGAGCCCTTTGGCTCGCTCATCATGTTGACGGTAGTAGAAGTCGCGAGGATATTTTGTGGGGGAGAGGAAAGAAAATGGATCGTGGGATGAAAAATAAATATCAATTGATTGAATTGAATTGAATTGAATTGAATCGGCCCGGCAGCTTCTTCTTCGTCTTTTTTTTTTTTTTTTTTTTTTTTTTTTTTTTTTACGTTTCGGGCCGCTGGCGAATGGCTCTGCAGCACGGACATCCAAAACGTCCATTTTTATTTTATTTTTATTTACTTTACTAGACAGCTGGCTAGACTTGGGATGTAGAGGTTGTGTCTCTTTTTTCTTTTTTTTTTCTTTTTCTTCTTCTTCTTCTTCTCCTCCTCCTTCTTCCATGTGTTTTTGAAACATTCCATCCATCATTGGCCGCTCACTCGCGCGCTCCAACGTTTGCTGGAATGATACGAGAGAGGCCCGAGAATGCATGGCCCCCGCGATTACGCTGCCAGGCTGCTCTCCTCGTATGCGGAATCCGAGTGCAAAGAATGCACAAGCCGGGTGAGTGTACAAAATGATAAGGAGATGTGCGTGCCGCAAAACTTCCTCTCAGGATCCGCCTGGGCTTTCACCCGGCTCGCCGTCATCCGCCGCGTCGAAACTTTGAGGGATCAGTCCCTCCGCCATGTCGATGGCGCCCTGCATGTCGAGTTTGTTGAAGAGGAACAGACCCTGGATGGCGGCCGTGCTGGTGTGTCTGTTTGACGGCGAGCCGTCTCGGTATGTTCCGAAAAGCCCGAGCTCCTCCAGCCGGTGCAGGAAGCGCTCTTTTCCCGTGCCTTTTACGTCCTCGTCGCCGTAGAAGCGGTCCCACATCTCTCCCGCCTGGTGCCGGCTCGCCTCTCCTATCCTGATCATCATGTCGACGCGCCCGGGCCGGATCAGGGCCGGGTCCAGCCGATCGATGTGGTTGGTGGTCAGGAAGGCTATGCGCTCCTCGCCCGCCGCGACGCCGTCCAGGGCGTTGAGCAGCCCCGAGAAGGTGACGGTGGCGCCGCCGTATCCATCGGCGTCGCGTCTCCGGCGGTTCGCGAACGCGGCGTCGGCGTCCTCCAGGAGGAGGAGGCATCGTTTCGGCAGCTTCGTCAGCAGGTAGGCCAGCTTGTCGTCCGTCATGCCCATCTCGCTGAGGTTGATCATGGCCACGCCAAAGTCGAGCTCACCCGCCAGCGCTTGTATGAAGGAGCTCTTGCCGCTGCCGGGAGGGCCGAACAGGAGATAGCCGCGCCTGTAGGGGATCCCCCTGTCGACGTACCACTGCTGGCGGGCGAGGAAGTCCTCGACGTCCGCCACGATGCGTTCCTTGACCCCGCGGTCCAGTATCACGGACCCGAGCGGTCGCTTCTTCCGGGCGTCGCCCAGGGCCACCCAGTCCATCCCTCTCGCCGAGTACACGACGGTCTTGCCCTCGTTGGCCTCGGCGGCCAGCCGGTGTGCCTCGGCGAAGACGCCTTCGAACACATGCCGATGTGCCCAGAGGGTCGTGAGCTGGACGATTTCGTGCGGCTCGCCCGTGTTCATGTTGGCCGTGCTGTGCTTCTCCCTGTTGACCGAGATGTAGGCACTGCCGAATTTGACGACGTGGCGTCCGTAACCGGGCTGGAGGGAAAAGCTGGCATGGACAGGTCCGCCCGCGCCATGGCCTCTCGCGTTGGTCGTCGCCGTCGTTACCGAGAGGTTGTGTATCCGAGTGATGCGCGACGCCACGAAGCCGGCGTGTCGACGGGGTTGCGAGAGCCATGCCAGGATCCACGGGTAGGCAGCGTCCTGTTTGCTGATTTCCACCTTGACGAGCAGTCGGTGCCGGAGTGCGCCGATGGCTGCGATGGCACCTCTGCGGGCGAACGCCGCGGCTGCCCCTAGCGAGGCAAGCCCAATGCCGCCCGCGAAGAGCGGGTTGTCGAAAAGAGCATCGAGGCTGAACGATGAACTGGCAGCCTGCCGCGACTCCATTCCGAAGGTTCTGGTTGGCGTCAGGGAGACGAGCGCGTGCGCGCTGTTATGTTGGCCTTTTCATGCGCCACACTTTTGGGATCAAAGGGTGGCAGTGAAAAAAAGTAGGGGTTGTTGCTACACTTGTATTAACATGTAAAAGGTTACGATTGGTGAATTCACAGCATACCGAGTTCAACTACAACGACCTGTACTTGATTCAAGTATGAATCGCAATAGCTCACTGGGTTTGAGGAACGAGAGTTCATCAGCCAGCGTAATTCATCACACATGTTCGTTATTGTAACTAACTCTTTGAGTGTGTCTTTTTTTTTTTTTAGTATTTCTAAAGTTGAGCCAACTACCCTGGATTCCACATCTCCCTCGTCTCGGTTGCATTTGGACTGTATAAAGAAAGAAGCAGAGGAATAATTGTTCCTCGAATTCTAGAAAATTATCCTTTTTTTTTCACATTCCATAGAATGCATTGCCCTCGGGGGTGATGCTTTAGCATCTATCGTTTTCGCTACCAAGCTGTTTGTTGTTTGTAGCCCACAACTACTCCAGGGCAACTCACCCGCGAATGGCGAATGACGGGGCGCTCGAGTCCACCGCCTGCCTCAACAGGACCGAGCCCGTTTGCGGAAAATGCCGAACCCGGCGAGCGGCGTGTGTTTGCAGTGTAGTGTCTGCATAATACGATTAAACATGCCCGACAATGAGGTTCCGACATCGAGATGTCAAGCAAGATGTGACCGGCGTGCAGCTCGCTTCTGGAAAAAGGCGACCCTTTCCCAACTCGAACATTTTTTTTTCTTTTCTTTTTTCGGGTGGTCGGTCGTTCTTTCCCCTCTCATCAGCTGCCCTGTTCAACACTTGCATAAAATGCCGTATCTTATCTCTACCCCCAGCCCCAAAGGGCGGGCAGGCAAGTGTTGAGCCCCTCTTGCATTTTTTGCCCCACCATCGCCGAGAAAATCCCAAACGCAGTTTTGGAGGCCACCAGATGTCGCCAAGCATAAGCATGGGTAGCCCAGAGAAGCTCAACCAGGCCGACCAACAAATGTCGAGCAAAAAGACTTCCAATGAATTCTAAAGGATGATGGATGCACGTGTTCACGCCAATTGGCGACGAGGGAAATCTGGACCCCTCGGCGGTTCCCGGCGTGATGGTCCGTCTCTGACCTCGTTTCCGCCGTCATGTCACGTCATGTCATGAGAGCTGAGAGCTTGTGCCGGGTGGTGGTGCTGGTGGTGTCAGAAAACCCCGCGCTTGCTGCCTGCCTGGCTCCTGCCAAATGACCCGTGCCACACAATGTGTGCCCCTCAGACCTGGTAAAATTTCAAACATCTTGAGCACTCCCCCCCCCCCCCCCCACCACCAACCCAGGTCGTTCCTCATCTAAACCAGCAAACTTCCCTCTTTGCATTGGTTCGTACTACTCCATCTCCATCGCTTTGCCCAGAACTCCTGCTGTTGGTAGTTTGATATCCATCTAACCAGCGCCTTTGACTTTTCAGAACACGAAAGCCCTCAATTAATCACTCCTCCTCCCCCTCCTCCTCATCGTCGTCGTCGTCGTCGTCGTCGTCGTCGTACTGCGCCGTCATATACAAACCTTGCCAAAATGGGTGCTACTGACGTTCTGAGCCGAAAATCGGGTGTCATCGTCGGTGATGATGTCCTGAGACTCTTCCAGTACGCTCGTGAGAAGAAGTTTGCTATTCCTGCCATCGTATGTTTGGACCCCGCCACCCCTCAATCCCGTCATTGGACGGAACGCAGTACCAATCTGCCATGCAAACCAATCGACATGGAATTGATTATAACGGAATAAAACCTGCAGAACGTCACTTCTTCTTCCACCGCCGTTGCCTCCCTCGAGGCCGCTCGCGATGCCAAGTCTCCCATCATTCTGCAGATGTCACAGGGTGGCGCTGCTTACTTCGCCGGAAAGGTAAGGCCACTGGCGACAGAGGCGCATTCAGTCCCTCCCATCTCTCCTCTCCGGCCTGTGCTGGACCCCGCAGCTGACCGTCGTCGTGCTTAGGGCGTGAGCAACACTGACCAAGCGGCTTCCATCGCCGGTGCCGTCGCCGGTGCTACCTACATTCGCTCCATTGCTCCTACTTATGGAATTCCCGTCATCCTGCACACCGACCACTGTGCCAAGAAGCTCCTGCCGTGGCTCGATGGAATGCTCGACGCCGACGAGGCCTACTTCAAGGTCCACGGCGAGCCTCTCTTCAGCTCCCACATGATCGATCTTTCCGAGGAACCCGTCGACTGGAACGTCGAGACCACTGCCAAATACCTGAAGCGTGCTGCTCCCATGAAGCAGTGGCTTGAGATGGAGATTGGCATCACTGGCGGCGAGGAAGACGGTGTCAACAACGAGGATGTCGACAACGCGTCCCTCTACACACAACCCGAGGACATCCTCAACATCTACAACACCTTGTCTCCCATTTCCCCATACTTCTCCATTGCCGCTGGATTTGGCAACGTCCATGGCGTCTACAAGCCAGGCAACGTCAAGCTGCACCCCGAGCTTCTCGGAAAGCACCAGGCCCATGTCAAGGCCGCCATTGGCTCCAAGGAGGAGAAGCCCGTCTACTTTGTCTTCCATGGTGGCTCTGGCTCCAGCAAGCAAGAGTACCTCGACGCCATCAGCCACGGTGTCGTCAAGGTCAACATGGACACGGATATGCAGTTCGCCTACATGGCTGGCATTCGTGACTACATGCTGAACAAGAAGGGTTACCTGATGACTGCCGTCGGCAACCCAGATGGTGATGATAAGCCCAACAAGAAGTACTTTGATGTAAGTAAAAACCAACCTCTCTGCCCGTGTCTTTTTGCCTCGTGTTTTTTTTTTTTTTTTTACTAAACGTTGGAAATACAGCCTCGTGTCTGGGTCCGCGAGGGTGAGAAGACCATGTCTGCCCGTGTTACCGAAGCTCTCAAGGACTTCAACTGTGCTGGACAGATTTAGATTTGCGCTCATGTCAATATCGCATGTCATGAGGAGTGGACGATAACCAAAAAAGGAAAGATGAAAAAAAAAAAAAAAAAAAAGGGAGAGAGAGCACGACTTTTTCGGGTGCAGGTGGCAGTTGGATGATTGGAGGCTTTAAATAGACGACATGTGTCAAAGGATCAACGGTATATATATTATGCGGGCCTCTTTGGTGTGGATGTAGTGCTCTACGAGTGATGGAAAACCGGTCGATGGAAATTTATGCTTTCAAGGCTGATGGATCAACTATTCTTGATATGTCGAGGCAAGCAGCTTCCTTCCTTTTCAACAACAGACTGTGCAACTTGTGCACGTCTGTGTCACAGACGTCGTGATGTTTTGACGATGACGACGATGATGGAACTAAATAGTGAAATTACGAATGCTCGATAAGGAAAAAGCGTATATAAGCTAGCTGTGGGGGATGGACCGACGACTTAATGGCCGAGGACCTCCTTCTCGATCTCCGCAACTTGTTGGCTGGTGAGCGTCTGGGCCGACGCCTTGGCCGCCTTGTCAGCATCATATCTCCAAAGCCCGCCCGTCTTGTCCTGGTCGCCGTTGAGAGGGACTCCGACGACCTGTCCCAGGGTCTGGAGCGTCTCGTCCTCTCCCGCGACTGCGGAGAAGTATCGTCTCTCCCAGGTGCGATTCTCCGACTTCTCCTTGTTGCGCAAGCTGCGCTGGGCCTGCTCAATCTTGCCCTTTTCCACTGAGACGGTGTCCATGTCACCGGCTTGGATGGCCTCGGCGACCTTGGCCCACGCCCGTCGGGACTCGAGGGGGTGCTGCTCTTGTATCGGCGCAATCTTGAGCTCCGTCTGGGCCGTCCCGACGGCGTCGTACGTGGCTACCAGGGTGGAGGACGAGCTCTTCTTGGGTGCGCCCTCATGGATCTCAAACTCCTTTGTCCACTGGCCCGCGACGCTGTAAAGTACCTCCTTCTCCTTGCCGGTGGGGTAGAGAGTGGCGACGATGCTGTTCTTCTTGCCCGAGAGCCAGCCCTTTCCGCTGTAGTCTATCTTGGCGGTGTAGCCGCTCGAGCTGCAGATGTAGCTCGAGCCGTCGAGCTCGACAAAGGGAGCACCGAATATCAAGCCCTCAATGTGCAGTGAGGGAAGCGTGATGAGATAGCGCTCTTCTTTCTGCTGCGCGCTGCCCGCCGGTCCCACGGGCACCGTGAGCACGGCGTGGCCAATCTGCTTCACGATGATGGTGCTCTTGAATGTCGCCTTCTGGGCATTGTAACCTTCCAGCTGGACGCCCGTACTCTTGTTCCGGATGCAGTAGGCGGTTGCGGGGGGGTGATGGCTGACCTGCTCGGAAACGAGCGTCGTCTCGCCGGCCTCGTCAATCCAGACACCGGTGAAGATCTCGCCGAGAAACGGGTTCAGCGGCTTCTTCTCGTTCCCGAACTGTTCGCTTCGGCTCGCATACTGGTGCTTGAGAGTCGAGAGGAACCATTTCAGCACCAGCATGGCTCGCTTGGCAGCATCAGGCTCGGCGGCCGGCGCGACGAACAGCGAAGGGTGCGTCGCCCAGTATGCAGAGAACTCGGTCAGGGACTGTGACGACAGGATGAAGGGCGGAGCAGTCAGGGAGGACAGATCGCCATTGAATGAGGCAATGGACTGGTTGGTTTTCATGGCAAATATGTCAGCGACGTCTGTAGACCAGAGAATTCATGAGCACGTGGCTTTCCGCGTATCCCCGCGTACCTTGAGAAAAGCCGACCAGCTTCCACCACTGGCTTGAGGGGCGGTGGTGGCGCTTCCCGACGTCGAAGCCATGATGGTGCTCGGTTTTAGTTGATGGGAATCGTTGGGGAAATCGTGCGCATTGACATCCACACGGAAACCATAAATTCTCCTTCGTCGACAGGTGCGATGAGGAGAGGGGAGGGTGTTGGCAGAGACTACTGATATATATTGGCGTTGTTGATCTGCGGTCGAGACTCGTACGCAGGGTTGGTTGGCAGCGATGTTAGAAGAAAAAAAAACCAGCGAAACAAAGACTGGAGTAGGAGCAGGAGCAGGAGCAACAGAGCCTAGTCTCTCATGATCGTGACGGGCCACGTACCATCGATGACGTCGCCCGCAATCAAGGAAGGGAGAGAGGAAGGGAGGGGGGGGGGGGGACAATTTATTCACAGCGGTAATCTTTTAGCTGATCAGTAAGGGGGGGGGGGGGGGGGGCGGACGGTGTTGGTTTCCACATGGCACATTTGGTTGCCATTTAGTT
>JABAEC010000086.1:0-50353 GCA_013435705.1 Claviceps paspali | reverse complement strand
CCCCCCCCCCCCCCCCCCCCCCCCCCCCCCCCCCCCCCCCCCCCCCCCCCCCCCCCCCCCCCCCCCCCCCCCCCCCCCCCCCCCCCCCCCCCCCCCCCCCCCCCCCCCCCCCCCCCCCCCCGGACGGTGTTGGTTTCCACATGGCACATTTGGTTGCCATTTAGTTCCTCTATTTTCCTTTTTTCCTTTTGTTTTTTTCTCCGCCTGCCTGCTGGCGATTCCTTCGTCTAGACATTGTTCCGCAATCATGTGTACAATCCAGCCCTGCTTTTTATATTGACACGTAAAATAAACATATGGAAACAATGTACTTTTTGTTACTATGGACAGGTAAAGGGTAGTTTAGTGGAGAAGGACCATAGCTCTAAAGTGTTTGTCGCACTTTGTCTTGATGCAATGTTGAACTGGAGTCTGAGGACCCAGGAGCAAAAGAAACATCGACACTTGTTCTTATGGTTTGTCGTCGGATAAAACACCTGAAACTCCGTCAAGACTCTTATCTTCCGGTCTGCAATATCCACTGGTCATTTACAGTCATTTCGATGGCTAAAATATGCCCGCACGCAGAAACGATGCGCTTATGGGAAGGGACCAGGCTTCTTTCTACGCGTGCTTAGAGACGGCCTCGCTGGGACGTCTGGTTTTTCGGGTAGGCCGTCGTAGTGCATGTAATATCCTGGGAATTGTAAAAGTCTATGTGGTCTTGCCTCCATCTATTGCACTGCTCGCCATGGCTTCTTGCCAGGTCGATTGTGGAACCGAGCAGCGTTCCTGTAAAACGTTCCAGGTGGAACGGCGAACAATGTTCTCAACAGCGCGCTCCTGCTGCACCAAGCTTGCCAGGACTTGCTTCCGAGCCTCTCTCGGGAAAAATCGCGCCGAATAGGGGTCAAGGCGCTCGTCGATGGTTCTCCGGCCGTCTTCCTGCATCTCGGCTTCTCGTATGGCTGCGTCGGGGTCGTCGGGATCAGGGCTTGCTGCAACGAACGCGCAGTAATCTAGGGCTTCGCTTCTCGCCTTCCAGGCAGGAAAAAGGATTTTGTCTTGGAATGATCGGCAAGCCTGTGGGCTGATTTGCCGCCGGTTCGAGGGCATTGTTCGCACTGCTGTCGGGTTGGAACCAAAGCCAGTCTGCGCCGGCATAGTGAGCCCATTCAGGTTTTGTGAGATGGTGTCGTCAGTCGCTGACCTAGAGAACCGAAGAAAATCTGTTCGGCCGTCAGTGCATTGATGCTGCCCGGGGATAAATGCCGACGAGCTGTTCGATGCGCACCTCGAAGTGTCCCCGAGGAGAAGCAGAATTGCGGAGACAACAAAGGTTGGCTGGGAGGCTCAGACATGCCTTGTACCGCCAAATGGCCGTTGTATATCGAGTTTTTTTTCTTTCTTTCTTTTTTCCCCGGTTGGGTTGATCTGGCGTATGTATGTATACGGACTGTTATGGGACAGAAAGACAGACACGACGAGGAAGGACATGATCTACCGACCGAAACCTCTCCAATGTTCCCACAAACAACTTAGCCTACCCTGTACACAGTGTCTTTTTTCTGTGTAAGCATGCCATCGTCTCACACCAACATCCCACCATCTATCTTCGCAGAGTAACGGCAATTTGTTCTGGAATAACCCCAAACCCACCACCCCAAGGATCCGCCTTTGGATTTGTGTCGCAGCCCGCCACTTACCGTCCTCCCACCCACTAAAAGCTATTTGACGGGAAATGCTCTCATACCACATCTGATTGTTATTATACCCGAAACACCATACCGCCATTGGCCACGCTGGCGCAGCAAGCATACTCCAACTAAACAAGGTGCTGCAGCTCGCAGTCTCCCGTAAGTTGTAACCTCCATCGATGGTGGGCGTCGACCGCTCGACAAGTATTACTGACAACCACATGCAAAAAAAAAAAAAAAAAAGGAAGAAAAAAGACTTGTACTCGACCACGAGGCCCGCGCGGTACCAAGTGTCACAACCGGCACGAACCTGTCCTTCACACCCGGCCGTTACCTACCCCATCTGCACCGTCACGATGCCACAAAAACTTGCGCCAAAAGAAGCGGCGCAATTCCGGCAGGTCATTCGCAACTACGAAGAGAAGCAGTACAAACGGGGGCTGAAGACGGCGGACCTCATTCTCAAGAAAAACCCGAAACATGGCGATACCATGGCCATGAAGGCCCTGACCCTGAACAGCCTGGGCAAGACCGACGAGGCATTTTCTCTAGCCAAGGAGGCATTGAGAGCAGACATGAAGTCTCACATATGCTGGCATGTCTACGGGCTGCTTTATCGTTCCTGCAAGAACTTCGAAGAAGCCATCAAAGCGTACAAGTTCGCCCTGAAACTCGAACCCGATTCCGCCCAGATCCAACGTGATCTAGCCACTCTGCAAATTCAGATGCGTGACTACGACGGTTATATCCAGAGTCGAGATGCCATGCTCCAGGCCCGACCGCAAGTCCGCCAGAGCTGGACCGCCCTCGCCATTGCGCACCACCTCTCCGGCAACCTTTCGGCGGCCGAGAACGTGTTGACGACATACGAAGGCACATTGAAGACGAAGCCGTCGCGCCACGATATCGAGCACTCCGAGTCTGTCATGTACAAGAACACTCTGATCGCTGCCCAGGGAGACTACGAGCGTGCACTCAAGCACCTGAACACGGCATGCAAGCACAATCTGGACCGCTTGACCGTCTTGGAGAACAGAGCAGATTATCTCCTCAAGCTGGAGAGGCATGAGGAGGCAGCGAAAGCTTGCAGGGTGTTGCTTGAGCGCAATCCGGATCACGCCGAATACTACGAAAAGCTGGCGGTTGCGTTGCAAATACCCGAAAACGATTCTCAAGCACGCAAGGCCATGTATGACGAGTATGCTGGAAAATTCCCTCGCTGTGATGCCGCCAGGCGAATTCCGCTGGACTTTTTGTCTGGTAAGGCCCCTTCCCCCCCCCTCCCGACCCTACCGCGCTGCTGGTAATCGAGAAAGGTGCTTACATATGACTAGGCGATGAATTCAAGACCGCAGCAGAAACTTACCTCACCAGCATGCTCAACAAAGGAATCCCATCCACGTTTGCAAACCTCAAGAACCTATATTCCGATGCGTCGAAAAAGGCCGAGCTCGCGGCACTCGCACATAAATATCTCGAGTCCCGGCTCGGCGAAGGCGACAGCAACGACCAAGGAGAAGTTGCTGCGCTGTATTTCCTGGCGCAGCATTACAACTACCATCTCAGCCGCGACCTGACCAAGGCAATGGAATACATTGACAAGGCCATCGAGAAGGATTCGAAAAGCGTCGACTTCCACATGACAAAGGCGCGGATCTTGAAGCACCAGGGTCATATCGGTGAAGCGGCCGCCATGATGGATACTGCGCGGAGGCTCGATGTCAAGGACCGGTACATCAACAGCAAGGCCGCAAAATACCAGCTCCGCAACAACGAAAACGACAAGGCCCTGAAAACCGTCGGCTTGTTCACGCGGGCAGATACAGTCGGCGGCCCTCTCACAGATCTCCTCGACATGCAATGCGTCTGGTACCTCACAGAGGACGGAGAGGCCTACGCTCGACAGGGAAACATCGGCCTCGCCTTGAAGCGATTCCACGCCGTCGCCAACATCTTTGATGTCTGGCAGGAAGACCAGTTCGATTTTCACACCTTTTCACTGCGAAAAGGTCCAATCCGCGCCTATGTGGACATGATCAAGTGGGAGGACCACGTCCGCGATCATCCGTTCTACTCGCGCGCGGCGCTCGATGCCATCAATCTTTACGTGAAGATGTCGGATCAGAAATCGTCCAACGGAACCAATGGCGCCTCGGCCGGCGATGACGATGACGATGAGGCCCTGGCAAGAAAGAAGGTTGCCAAGAAGGCCAAGAAGGAACTCCAGAGACTGGAGAGGGAGGCGGTCGAAAAGCAGGCAAAGCAAGACCCGAACAAGGCGAGTCAAGGCGCTGATGCGAAGAAGAAGGACGACGATCCTCTGGGCCTCAAACTCGCCGCGACAACCGATCCGCTGGGAGACGCCATGAAGCTCCTCATCCCCTTGTTACAGGTCTGCCCCAAGAGTCTCGACGTGCAGCATGCCGGATTTGAAGTATTTATTCGCCGAAGTAAGTAGTGGAGAGTAGAAGAAGACCCCCCCCCCCCCAAAAAAAAAAAAGATGGATAAAGATCCATCGACACATCGAGGGCAGGGCTCTTTTTCTTCTTCTTTTCTATTCCCTCTATTCCCTCTTTCGCTAACAGAGAGCAGACAAGCTGGTTGCAGCTCTCCGTTGCCTAAAGACAGCTCTCGGAATCGATGCCGCCAACACAAGGACGAAAGAACAAGAAGCCGTGCTGAAATCAACAGCAAAGACAGCGTCCGACGTGCCAGAAAAAGTATCCAAGGTCTTAGCTGCAGAGTTGGAGCTCGAGCTATCCTAGAGAAGATGTATCAATCTCGGCAATGTCTGGACTCGACCATGCGATACGGTGTGATGGACTCGGCTCACAACGGATAGTCTTAAAAGGCAACTCCTCCTGCACGCTAGAGCTTTGATGAGATATGAAAGGAAAAGGGATATCTAGGAAAACAAAAAAAAAAAAAAAAGAACGGGGGAGGGGGGGGGGGGCATGTTTCGCTGTGCAAGGGTGAAAGTTTCAATAGACTAGCTGGTTTTTCCAAGTGTAGCAAACGCACACGAGGAAAAGTAGATGAAAGGGGAGGACATTCAAAGGTATGAATGGATACGGCGCCGTGATATGTTTTGAACTGGGGAATAGGCGTTTTTCATTGCATAAAGACGTGACTTGCTGTCAACGTAGACGGACAGTTGGGGACCTTTTCCTTCTGCGTACAAGTCATCTCATGTCTGCGACAATGCTGATATTGGAAACACTCTCGGACGAGTGATGCGCAAAAGTAAAGTAAAAAGGGCCTCGTTGGGCGTATTTTTACGTGAATTCCAGAGATAGATGAGAAGAAAGAAGTAGAACTAGACGAAAGAAGGACAAGTAGAAGAAGAGGAAGAAGCACAGATGCCACCGTCAACGGCTGCGGCTGCGGCTGCGGCTAAAATGGATGAAATAGCGTGCTTTTTTTTTTAATTTTCTCGGCGCGCCGGTGCGACGACGCGCCACCACAAGTGACAATCAAGAAAAGGGCCAGCAGCTGCGCAAGGAACGAGATTTGGCGCAGCGTAATTGCCGGGGAAATCCGCGAGGTCCGGCCGAGGTCCACGAACGAGCCTGGATGCGACGAACGTTCCTCTCACTTTCTCGCTCTTCTCTTCTGGCGACAACCGTCACCTCCACGTTCGCTTTCCTTTTCAGGTCCGAGATAGCTTTTCTGATTGGCTGTTCATTGTTGGTGAGTTTCTTTTAAAACCAGATGACGCTCCCTGTTCTTACATTCCCCCTCCCCTCCCCTCATCAATGGACTGACTGCGCTGAGGCGAAATGCGTCTCGTCTTCTTCTTTGCCTGTTTCTTCGTCTTCTCTCACAGTGGAAGCAATGGAGGGCTGATGTTCCTATCTATCCTTCAGCTGTGTCGGTGGATTCCCTCGTCTTACTGTTTCTCCGCGTAAGATCAGAAGGTTTCGAGCATGGAGAACGGAGGAGGGCTTGACGTCGAGGCTGGTGAAGCGCATCTGGATCTTGATGGGAGGAAGACGTTGTCGCTGTCGCCGGAGGACAGGTCGCTCAGGCTTTACGGTACATGATGGCTCGATCAATCTTTTTTTTTTTCCCCTTCTCTTCTTGCTATCCTCTAAAGGTTGGGCTTTTGTTTTCGTGTTTCTAACAAGACGGCAGAACCCGTTCCCAAAAACAGACTGCGTTCCTCGTGCAAGTTGATCCAAACAGGTTCGAAGTGTCCCCCCCCCCCCTCTCTCTTTCCCCCCAGGGTTGTGGCAAACACCAAATCAATCGGCATCGACTGATCATATAGCAGACCCGTCTGGCCGGCGAATCATCCCTCTTTACAACATCTTGTGGTTGGAAATATCCAACCGAAAGCTGGTCATCGACTACGCCGCTCAGCCGTCCAAGACGACCGTCAAGCGCGAATCATGGACATTTGATCTCGCGAGCGAATCCGCGCTGGAAAGCCCGGAATCGCACAAGTTTGTCTCGGATGTCCTCGCCCTGGCCTACCACGACTCGCAGCAGAAGAGGAGAGCGTACGTGCTCGTCAATCCCAATTCCGGCCCGGGCGGTGCCCGGCGCAAGTGGAACAATGATGTCCTGCCCCTTTTCCAGGCTGCCAGGATGGCACTCGAGGTCGTGACGCTGCAGAACGGCGGCGAGGCCACGGAGCTTGCCGAGAAGATCGACCTCGACAAATACGACACCATTGTGGCGTGTTCTGGAGACGGCACGCCCCACGAGGTGTTCAACGGCTTGGCGAAACGACCCGATGCCGCGCGCGCCTTGTCCCGGATGGCGGTGAGCCATATCCCCTGCGGCTCGGGAAACGCCATGTCTTGCAACCTCTACGGGACGCACCGGGCCGGCCTCGCCGCCTTGGCAATCATCAAGGGCCGCGTCACGCCCCTGGACCTCGTCTCCATCACGCAGGGAGATCGGCGATACGTGTCCTTTCTGTCCCAGTCTCTGGGAATAGTGGCCGAGAGCGACCTCGGAACGGAGCACCTCCGCTGGATGGGCGGTTCGCGTTTCGAGGTCGGCGTTCTGATGAGGATCTTCCGACGCCGGTGCTACCCGTGCGACCTGGCCGTCAAGGTCGAGATGTCGGACAAGAAGGACGTCAAGACACACTACGAGAAACGCGTGGGCAGGACATCCGACCGAGAAGAGACCGGAGAGACTCAGGAAGAGCCCGCCACCAACGGCGGCGCGACAGACGTGGACAGCAACGGCCTGCCACCCCTCAAATACGGCACAGTGCGAGACGCGCTGCCCGAAGGATGGCGGCTTGTCAAGCATGACAAGATTGGTAACTTTTACTGCGGAAATGTGAGTCAAAAAAAAAAAAAAAAAAACTTCATTCGTTCGATGGTTGCCACGTCTGCAGCAAGCAAGCGAACAAACAGACCATGAACGCACGCTGCCCCCGCCCCCCCTTGCGCCGTAACTGACACTCCTCCCTCCTCTGTTTCCAAAGATGGCCTACATGGCCCCGAATGCCAATTTCTTCCCGGCGGCCCTTCCCAGCGACGGTTGCATGGATCTGGTGACGATCAACGGGGATCTGTCCCCCGTCACGGCGACCAAGCTGCTGTACTCGGTCGAAAGCGGAAAATTCTTCGACAACGCACATGTGCAGTATCAGAAGATATCGGCATACCGGATAATACCCAGAGACCAGAAGAGCGGCTTCATCAGCATCGACGGCGAGCGGGTGCCCTTTGAGCCGTTCCAAGCCGAGATCCATCAGGGTCTGGGACGAGTCATCTCCAAGAGGGGAGTGTACGAGGCCAGCGGACCGGCGAAGTAAGACGGTGGTTACTTTTCTTTTTTTTTTGTTCCAATATATATATATATGTATGTATGTAGATTTCATAATTTCCGTCATGTAACAACATATCCGGGGGGCCTGGACTTCTATCCCCTTCTCTCGTTTCGTTTCCTTGTTTTCCCTCCTTTTTGCTTCTTCCCTTTCCCTTCTTTCTTTTCGAAATGGTGAGAGAGCGGTCAAGGAGATGGAAAAGTGGCTCTGATCTCAGAAGGCGTACTGTCGATGCTCAGACGCAAGGCCATCTGAGACACGCTGCCCCTCGGCGATCTGTGGTCAAGGGTGCAACCGGTGGCAGCTGTACAGAGTAGAGACTATCAGATCTCGTAGATGAGCGAATATTGCATACTAGACAGTTGAAGGCATTTTCCACTAATCTGATTCGCAATGAACTTGACTTTTCGTTTGCGTCCTCTCCTCCGTCTCTTTCCTCTATATGGTTTCTTATCGAAGCTGGAGGAAGTCAAGGGGGATCGGCTTGCTGTTTCGCAGTAACCAACGAAAGGGGTTGTTGTGCCGGCCCGGCGAGTGGGCCCCGCAGCTGCGTTGCCGTGCGTGACACACAAAAAGGAAACACCAAACGTCGTTCCCTCGATGAACCCTCATCAGATAACCTGGTCTCTCTGCCCCGGTCTACAAATCGAATCTCGCAGAGGCCGTGCCCGATGGACACGAGGGCCATCTCGACTCGGCCATGCGCAGCAACCAAGGCAAGAGGGGCTCCTCCGCGCCCTGGAGCCGTCTGAGGCCCGTTCAACAAGATCCGCTGGAGAGCTTCGGCCTACCGTCAAAGGGCGACACGAGGTCAGTCGGCATATCTCTGCCGTGGTGGGGAAAAGAAAAAAAAAGATGCCTCCGTCTTTTAGGCTGACCCCGCGTGGATAGGTTGCTCAACCACAAGACGCAGGAAACTTTCTACGCCGGCATCGTGGACCGGTACATGACCTTTTGCTCCGACGCGGGGCAGGGCGGTGAGCTGCTCCGGCGGTTCTCGTCCCTGCATGATGGCCAGGCGGCCAGGTCGTCGTCGCCCGCGGCGCACTCTGCCGCCGAGACGGCCATCGCAAAGGGGCTCTCGGACATGCTGGCCGCGCTGAGGAAGCTCCGAGAGGGCATCGTCGCCTCGGACCGGATCGACGACTTCGCCGTCCAGGCCTACCTGTTCTGCATCCGCATCTCGATTCTGGCCAAGCAACCGGAGTCCTACCACCCGGCCATCCTCCACCTGCTGCGCACCATCCACCCCCGACACTCTCTCACGGCCTCCGAGACGGCCGAGGTGGCGGGCTATCTCGTGCTGGACGCCGTCTGCCGCAGGAAACAGCATGCCGAGGCCGTGACCGTATGCCACCAATACGGACTGCAGGACGCAAAGGTCAAGGCAGTCCTGCGCGCCACCATCCGCAAAAACTATGTCGTCTTCAGGCGCACACAGCGGGACATGGATGGCTACCAGGCCAGGCTGACGGAGTGGGCCGACAAGGACATGCGGATACACACCCTCAAGTGCCTGGGCAAGGCGTACCACTCCGTGGACTTGGCATTCCTGGAGAGCATCACCGCATCTGAGTGGGAAAGCCTGACACGGGACGATGATGTGGGCTGGGAGCTCGAGGAGAAGAAAGTCGTCATTCGAAGGCTCAAGCGTCCATGACGCTTCCCCGGACCGGGGTAGCATTTTGCACATTGATTTTTTTCAACACCTCCATCGCATCTAGTGCTAGGCAATGGGACAGAAGATCCATTGGGCTTCGAAACCGCCCCCTTTCTCGTAGTCATGGTTCTATCTCTCTCTCTCTCTCTCTCTCTCTCTCTCTCTCTCTCACTGCTCGGAATATTGTAGGGACATGTGTGGCTGGAGTGATTCATCACTAAGCTGAATAATGCGTGTCTATTTTTTTTTAGATGGCGGCCTCTACTTAGAAACTGTATATTACGTCTGACTGATTATGCATGAGAAAAGAAAGAAGGATGAAGAGCGCTTCTACCTCGTGTTTATGCTGTGACGTTGGACCCATCAATAATCGACGGGAGCATGGTGAAGCACGGATCACAGAGAAAAAGAGGCAAGTGCGGCAAGACAGATGAAGAGGGGCAGGTGAAGACGCAGATGTGATTGATGATCTGCGAATGTTTCTTTCTCTCTTTATCCAAGCTGCAAGCTGTGTTTTATTATTGAACCCCCTCCCAGCAACTCCAACCGATGGCCGACCTGAATTTGTTTGTTCCTGAAAAACAAAACAAGGGCGGGGGACAGCAGATGCCGGGGTTTCTCATCACGCAAAAGCAACCCACGTGTCCAGAATTGCCAGACGTCCTTGTCGTGTGCGTGGCGCCAAGTTCCACGTCATGGCCTTGACGGCGCAGCTTGACCGCACTGAGGCACCCATCCCACGAGCGCACTGTATCGTGCAGTCTTTGATGTCGAAAATTTCTGCCGGATCATTGACTTGACGTTGCCCAAGTTAATAAACCCCCCTTTCCCCCCTCTCCCTCGGGGAACTTGAAACTTCACGAGTCATGACAGGAGTCCCGATGCCGTGATGACAATTGAGAAAGCAAGCCGGCCGGCCGGCCGGCCGTACCTGTTGTCTCGCAAAAAGTTGGACGAGAATTTTGGCGCAGACGCAAGCCGCCCGTGGTTGGCTAGGGGTTGTTTCTTTCCTCGTAGAATTGCCTGGCGCGCTCCAGCTCCTCGAGGCTGGACCGGTCCCCGTACGCATCCAGGAGGGCATTGCTCCGGTGCTGCGTCTCGGCAAAGTCCCGCTCCGCCGAGTCGATCCGCATGCCGCGTTTCTCGTAAAGCCTCTTGACGCACGAGTTGAGCACCGTGGCCGACGTGCACAGCAGCACCGAGACCCGTAGCCTGCGTAACGCCCACAATGGTTAGCTATTACGGCCATGCCGCCGGCCCCCAAGACGCGGAAGGGAGGGGAAAGCTTGGTCTCGTTACGCACCAGCGCCAGGGTGCACGGCGTGACTGTCGCAGCTGGGAAAGGAAGCTCGGATGGGCTTTGCCGGAAGTGGAAAACGTCCTGACTAAGTGACGGCCGAGCATGGTGGGCGAGCGGCAAGGGTTTTCTTTCTTTCTTTCTTCTTCTTCTTCTTCTTCTTTTACCGTGACTATTCAACGACGAGGTTGATGACTGGTGCCTGTCACATTAGACGAGAGGAGCAAAGAGGCGAAGTCCCGGAGAGAATGGGGCGGGGGCGCCGGGTTTTTGAGATCAGCTAGCTCGATGGCCCGACGGCATTGCAGAGCGCATCGAAAAAAAACAAAGAGGCGAATCCTCTCTCTCTGGCGGCGAATAGGGTAACAGGTGCTTGACGGGAAGCATTGAGTGGCTGGTGGTGTGGAATGAGGTGGCGTGATGTGTGTGTCTTGACGTGCTGGTGGTGTGATGTGGTGTAGCTCCGGCCCATACAAGGTGTTTTCGGCACTTCGGTTGCCGCATTGAGGTGCGACAACGGACGTTCGGATGGTCTACTTTGGGCCTAGCTGCTGCTGTGTACAGTTGTAACTTGCTTGGCAACACACACGCACGTAAACATAAACACGCAACATGTGCCGAGAAACAAAGAGAAATCCATGCCATCTCGATAGTGCGCCGGTCGATCTCCCTTCCTTGGCAATGATACTAGGCCGCAGCTCTTGTGCCGAATTCAACATTGACTGTTGAAGCTGGGCGAATCCTCTGCATCTCGTAACAAGTTCTGTGATGATAAAAAAAAAAAAAGGGAGTTCGGGCGACAGAGAATATCGCTGCATGAATTGCGCAGCATTATTTCAAAAACCAAAGGAAAAAAAGAAGGAAAAAAGAAGGGGGGGAAAAAAAATAAGGGGGTTACCCCCCTCCCGGTATCGCTCAAGCAGAAAACATGCCTACCACAGGAATTTCCTGCATCTAAAACTGCCGCAGAGACATTTCGTCATATCCTCGGTTCTGTTTTCATGCTCATCGACACCATCGTCCGTCGTTCCGTCGACGTAGTCAAACGTCAGCTCCTCCCCCTTTGCAATATCCTTAACGGCAAAGAGTGCAAGATCGTGTATGTGCTTGTCGGCATGGTCGCCGACGCGGGCAAAGATGCGCAGGTTGGGATCGCAGGAATGATTGATGAAGCGGGTCGGCCCAGACATGAACTCGCCATCCACCTCGAGGGGCGGGCCCTTGAGTCTTGGATCCAGCGAGTTGGCATCTGTAAACTTGTCCAGGGCGAACAAGTAGACGTCCTTCTTTTGGGAAACGGCAGACGCCGCTCGCCTCCGGTCAGCCTCGGTGGATGTGATGATCTCCCCGACATAGCGGTCTACGAATTGACCCTTTTTTATGGCCTCTATCGTCTTGACACCTGGTTTTTTTTTGTGTGTGTTTTCGAGCCGTTAGCTGATGGTTTAACCCCCCTCCCCTTCTCTTCTCTCGCCTTGTCTCGTCTAGTAGAGTGTAGAGTGTACGCAAGACATACCCCAGCCACGGTCCTCTGTCCGGAAGATCTGAAGGGGCACGGTGCGGCCGCGCTCGACGACTCGGTTTGGACAATCCACCGCACAGCAGCAGCCTTGGTGGCATTCGTATATCGGCAGCTTGGACGCGTGAAGCCTCGACCGCAAAAGACCGGCCTTTCTTCCGTGAGCGTGGTAGGCGTATATCTTCCTGCGTGTCGCGTGCTTCGCGGCGGTGTCGGTACTCGCAACGTCGTCGACGCCGTCGTTTTCGTCGTCGCTAGACCCAATCTCATCAACATCTGCCAGACATAGACATCCTGCGTATTGGCAGTCTTCGAGCTGGGTGCACGCGCAACCGCTGCGGAAGCTCGAGTCTGCAGCCTGCACGCCGTTGCCGAGGATGACATTGTCGATGAACCGGAAATTTTGCGGCAGCACTTCATCATCTTGATCATTCACGATGGTGACTGGCGCCGACTGATGCTTTGGAAAGCTTCGCAGCTGACACCAGTGACAATGTTCCTTTTGCGTCTCATTTCCCTAAGATTGTAGGTTTTGTTTTTTTTATTTTTATTTTTATTTTTATTTTTAGCACGTGTTGTTTTCTATTGGGGATCCTGCTTACGCCACAAAGGGTATCTCACGTCTTGGCCGTGGGAGAAAAAGTGCGTCTTGGTTGCTTCCTCCATAGTGTTTTATGGTACACGGCCACCAGAAGCAAAAAGAAGTTGTTTGTTCTTGCAAATCGCCGTGCACGAAAGAGGTTTTTTTTTTATAACCCCCCCCCCCCAAAAAAAAAAAGAAAGGCCATTCAGAGCACGCCCAATCGCGCGACAAGTGTGACAGTGTCTGTCACATGACATATACGTATCTTTCTGGTGGTTGCAAAAAAAAGGTGGACCCCCCCCCCCCCCCCCGGCATTGTAAGCAGACGCAGTCATGATGGGCATTTTCTTCCCCTAACGAACGAGTCAATACGAGACTAGACGGAACTCGACGCATATGTATTAACCTCGCCGGCCACTAGAACGAATGTAAGATCTGAAAAAGACCTGGCTCCTACATGCCGCAACATCATTGTGGCCGGAGCCCCCCCCCGCCCTTTTCCTGTGCTCACGCGATGTTCCAGCATGCTTCTTGCTATCAAGGCACATCGCAGTATTTCATAGCGGCATCTGCCTCGAAGAAAACTGCCTCGACACTGGTTTCAGCCGGTTTCTCTCGGACGGAGCACTCCATTCACTACCTCTCGCCGTTGTGTTGGGCTTCATGTTCATCATTGTAGTCGGAGTCCCTGCATTGGCGCTGTCGGGTTAGCTGCGTTGTGGGCCAAAGTTTATCAACTGAGCCCAATAACAGGACCGAGGAGAGTCGCAACATATGATCTTCGTTTAGGACGGCGCGCCCAGATAGTATAACTCTAAAAAATTTCTGGTATTTGGCCCCCCAGCTCCGTGGCCGGTGGTGATACATCAGCACTGCTCAGCATCCTGCTCCTTGACCGGGTTTGATAATGGTAAGCGGCCAACCACTTTTGCCATCAGAGTTGTCGGCTGCATTTGTCTTCACGGCCCAGGGGATATACTGGCTGCCCGTCCTCTCGTTCCGTAGCAAAAAACAAAAAAAAAAAAAAAAAAAACTAATCAACTTTTTAGGGCTGTTGCTTTTCGACGTCTTCTGGACCCAACTCTCCCTATCCAGGCGGGGCAACGTACGCGTCTGCTCGTCACATAAACGCGCCACCTCTTGCGCTGCCCGATGACGAACAGCCTGATTCCCATGACGTGCCTCAAGCAAGGCATCGAGATCAAGGTGCTCTGCACGAGCACATCAACAAGCCTCTCCGACGACATGTCTGGCTCTCAACGGGCCGGCCATGGACGAGTGAGAGGCTGCGCAATGAGCGTATCGACTTCTTCGACACTCGAGTAACTGGGAGGCCGGAGATATGGCAAACGATCCGAACGGTCGTCGAGGTCTTACGAGAGGGTAGTTCCTCCGAAGCCGGCGAGGAGAGCTCCACCGGTTTGGCCACAGCTCAGTCCATCCTCTCGGCTGCCGAGATATCGCTGCCGACCGGAGATCTCGCGGATGGCGTTTATGACTCTTTCGGAAACTACTACCAGCTTCCTCGATGGGTCGTTTCCGATCCCTCAAACCTGATCGTTCGTGGCGGCGACGAGCAAGATGCTGCAGAGGTGTCGGCAGATGGAGATGACGAGGGACGAGGGGAGCGCGCAGAGGATGACTCAGTCGTGAGCGACGCTGAGAGACGGCGGAGCGAGAAGGGCAAGGACAGTGTTCCCACCCTCGACCAAATCTCTCTACGTGCACGCCTCAGTGAAACGGGTCGTGATTTTGACGTGGCTGTGAGCAGGTCAGAGAGTGTGGGTACCGTCATCAGAAAATTGGCCGAGAAAACATCGGTCAGTACCACCACTCGATCCATCCCTAACCGCCCCTTTCTGTTTTCCTACTTGCCCATTTTCGTTTTCTCCAACCGTCCAGTCACGCCTTTTAGGGTGCTCCAGGAGCTGCCGTCTGACCTCGCCTAGATGCCCCCCGAAAAGAAGATCAAGCTCGCGTACATGGGCAAGATTTTGAAAGAGAACGAGTCGCTCGGGGCACAAGGCTGGCAAGTTGGGCACGTCGTAAATGCTCTTGTGTTTAACAAATGATGAACTCGCATCTGTCCAAGTTGCAATTCATCTGAAAACACACTCAGATACGTATTGGCACGTCATCATGCGAGATTATGTATTTGACGAGGAAAACTCGTTATCCGTGTTCGCATCTCCCGATACGAGAGCATGTGTATTTCCCCTGTATATTGCTACCAATTCGGCTGCGGCAGTCTGAGGGAAATCTCTATTCATTACATTTGGATTACGCGGCTTGAGTCTGGAATATGCTCAGCCCTCTTCCGTACAGTCTCGGAAACACATGTATTCACCACTTCCACTCTCCAAGTGATTGAAAAGCCCAAACAGAAGTCGTGACCTCTCTCCTTTGCAGTCACCTTGATGGAGCTTCTCCTGATAAGCACGACATCGCTCAAGTGCATCTCTGTCGGCAATGGTTCGTTCAACTTCGCCATATTGGACAGGCACATGTTCAATTTGCCTTCCAGTGCTCACGGGTCTATTCTGGAAAAGCGTCAGAACCTGTTCAGTCGTGGATTAATGTGATCCCGTTGGACTGATCTTGAATCATCACGCACGTCTTAGTTCGCTTTCCCCCGCTGGCCAAGACTGGAGACTCGAAGGCTTAGCTTGGCAAGGGGAAACAAGGAGCAGGCCTCCAGCGGCAACCGAACAGGGAAAAAAAAAAGACAGGACTGCCTATCTATCCTCTTTCTTCCTATATAGAACCTTTGTCAACGCTACTCAAAGGTGATTTACAATGTTGGTCTGTAAGCCAGAAGGAAGGGAAGGGTCGTGGTTTCCTACACGTATTTCCAGGACGCCTCTCTGAGGAGATATTCCTTCTTAGTTCAAGTTTCTGCTCTCTCGAGCTTCATTTCTCTTGAGACCACCACAGATATCCTCGCTTATAAGTCATACTCGTCTATTAAGCTGGCTACACGATTTCACTGTAATTTCAGCAAAGAGGTTCATGATGCAGAACCAATCTTGTTGAGTCCTTTCAGCGATCCCAAGCTCAGGGCTAGTCCTTGAGACCGGCTACGAATTCGCACGAATCCAGTGATGGGGCCATCTTCTCCTTCCTTCTCAATACTGAGGTTGGCCAATGCATCTTCACCTGCTCTCAGTTAGCATTTCCCTTCGGATTGAACAGTGACTTTCATTTGAAGATCTGAGCTCTAGACTCACCAAAAACGCTCCGAGCGTAAAGATTAGCGCTTAAAAACTGGCAATCCCCCTTCAAGCTAGCCTCCGGGGTCAAACAATTCATGTTTGTGCAGGCCATCAGCCCATCTAGAAAGTCTCGCAGTGATTTGGCCTTGGAGTTTATGTTGACTTTGTTCTCCCATTCAAACTCGGTCCACATCGTGCGAAACTGAGTCTCCGTGCAGGTTGCCGGTTGAATGTAGTCCATTATGTCCACATGCAAATCGTTCAAGATCACCACGTTGGTGTCGGTTGAGTGAGCACCGTCATATACCACATTTCCAAAAATGACGCCCGTATCAGTGGATGACACCTTGATTGTGCATTGAACATTGTGGAAATCATGGGGGCCCAGATTTTGCGTCGTTGGCCGCTCCACCACTTTCAAGTCACCCAGGGTGGCGAATTCCACGGAAAGGTTTTGAAGCGTCTCGGCTGTTTGGTTGACCAACAGAACGTCGAGAACTATGTCAAACTGGTGCACCTTGACATAGGCTTCGGCGTAGACAGGGTCCGAGAATCCTGTCAATTGCACGACACGACTCAATTTTGAAGACAGATCATCCGTTGACGCTTCGCCTCCAGTTGCTCGTTCCAAATCCATTTCCATACCATCATTGCCTTCACTATTATTCCGTTTTGATAATTGACGTATCTGGATGACGTCATCGACCTGGACGGCAGATTTCGCTCTTTCGTACGCCTCTTTCGCCTCGCGCTTCTTCTCTTCGACCTGGACCATAGCACGGAAAGCTTTTCTTGTGTCGTTGAGCCAAGCTGTTTCAAGTTCTTTCTTTGACGCAAACTCGGCAAGAGATCTCACACAAGACGTGATGCGATCCACCGAATCTTCGTCAATGGGTGCTTTGACGAATTGAGACTGTCCAACACGAAGGATGGATATCATGATCAACATTGCCTCTGCTCTCAAGGCATTGGTTCGGGCCCGATCAGTCGAGATCTCAGAATGGCGCATAACCAACTTCACTAGTGTGGAAGCCAGAACCGTAGCAAGATAATAATCTCCATCCAATATCAGCTGACGCAGGGGGGGCTTTCGTGCGGCCTTGACGGCTTCAAGCTTGGCAGCCGCTGAGGACTGGCTGGTCAAAGCCGTTTCTGTGGCATATGTGCCATCAGCAAGAACTTTTCGTGAACCACTAGGAGCTGTTGGCTTCGTGTTCCCATTTGCGTGCTCCTCGCTATTGCTATCACCATCTTGTTCCTCCAAGAGTCGTTGTTCTGAAGACAGAATCGGAATTTCGCCTAGGCTTGCCCTTATCCGTTTCCAAGCATCACGGATATCATTCTCTTCCAGCGAGTATTCGCCGATGATCCATGTGATACCCCGGTAGACTTTTCCAGCGCGGACTTCGCTGAGAGTTGATACAAGACGCTCAACAATCTTTTTCCGCAGCTTCGGAAATTTCTCGACCACCTCCTTCACAAAGTTGATCACGTCAACAGCTGAAGCATTGTTGAAGTCGGCGATGAAGTCCATGAGAAGTTCCACTACGCTAGCGGCCACTTCCGAAAATTTAATGGCGCATTGGTGGATTGAGTGTATCAGTAGAGACCGATATTCTGCATTTTTTTCATAGTCCTGATCAACCGTCTTTGATAGCTCTTTCTTCAATAGGAGCACAACCTCTTCGACATTCTTGCTCGAGACCATGTCTAAAGCAATGCCAAGAGCCTTTCTGCGAACATCGATGTCTGTGCTCGATAAGACCCGCAATACTTCCATAACTAAATCGTCGAGGACACCTTCGTTGTGTTTGCGCAATTGGTCGACACGATCCAACACAATCAGCTTGACATTGTTGTCGGCTTCCTTGATACTAAGCTCTATAAACTTTGTCGCGGCAGCTTTGACGGCGACTGGGTTATTCGTTAACGCTGTCAATGAAGACGCAGCTTCATAAACAACAGTGGAAACACCAGCATCCAGTAAGTCGAAAATAAGTCTGAGATACCGAGCCTAGGTTCTTTTCAGCATTTCCGTCTCAAAACGCACGCCAAAGTTAGATATACCTTGTTTTGAGTGTTTTGGGCAGCATCCTTCCGGATAAACTCGAGCTCCACGAGTTGTAAAAGCTCCTCGGCATTTGGTATGCCGTCGAACACAGAACGAAGATATGCAAGAGCGGCATCATGATCAATGCTTGCCAGAGCTGCGAATGCGTTTCTTTTGCACGTTACGTCGGTTTCACCTTCGATAAACGTGGAGAGAAGCTCTGATGCGTCGGGAATGAGCGACGGTGAATGGGCATAAATGGATGAAACGGCAAAGACCGCATTCTTGCGAACGTATGCGTGACGATGTTCGAGACAAGATCGCGCCGATGACAAGAGGGGCTCTATTAATTCTGGCTCTCTAAGCTTGCAGAGGAATCGTAGTGTATTTCCACGGATGTATTCATTAGCATGTTGAAGATCGTTTCGAATGCCATTGCTACGAGACATGTTAGCAATTAATCTCCATCGAATGGTTCTGGAAATGTTGTAGAGCGCACCAAACCAGGATCATTTCCTGCTTCAATTTTCCACTTCCATCAAGCTTCGGACAGATCTCGTAGTAGAAGTATAGCAGTTTCTTGAGCGGCTTGTGCTTGGATGGCATCACAAATCTAATGATATGCATGAGCAGTGTCGGCATTGAGTCTCCATTCAGCATAATTGTCAGCACCAGCTTCATTGTCTCGACCTTGGTTTCATCGGTCCCTTTCTCGAGCTGCATGCGCAGGTCCGAAACACTAGGCACATCGGCCGCATTGTCCTGGTGAACCAGGCTGTAGGCATTTTCGAGAAAGCCAGACATTTCTTTTTGTGGGCAGAGTTCGGCTGCTTGATCGATGTATAGAAGGAAACAGTCTGGTGAGTGTTTGATCGGCTGCTCTCTAGAATATTAAACAGGTTCGACAGAACCTGGATCAGTAGTTCAATTGGGATAATTCGTCGACGACAAAGCTTTAAATAATAACAATCCAAAGACTAAGGAAGATCCATCGGCTGAATGCTCCTGATGACGATTGCAACAGCTGTAGCTGTCAGAAAATGCTGAGGATTGTCTGATCCAGCTCTCTGGAATACTGGGATGATTTCCGCATCTGACAACAGGTGGCACTTGGCCAGTAGACCGGTGGAGAACTGATGTCACGTGAACCGGAGGGGAGCAACTCCGTCCTTACGTGTAGTTAAAGCACATTCAAGCGCTGATTAACTAAGCATAAATTGTTGCATGTTAATGTCAGTCGGCACAGCGATGAGCAACATATGCTTGGTTAACATTGCGCGTGGCTACGAGATCTGAGCTGTCATGTCTACCACCAACGAACCATTCTACCTCCGATACTAGTCAGTAAAATAGTCTCAGAGTCTCAGCGACTTCAGTACAATACGAACTAATACATTACTCCATACATCAGCTCAGGCCATATGGGCCGGTTCGGCCATGAATTTCTTGGTAGATTTCCCATACATCCTTACGGGCGAAACCAGTATCCAATGCTCACAAAACTGCAGAATTCGACTTCAGAGTTGTAGGCGATGGTCGAAGCGCAGTTGCCAGATATGCGAATAATTCCAACTACAGAAACGATAGCCTGATTCGAAAAGAAAGTAGGCACCAACCAATATTTAGGATTTGCATGAAGCTATACACAATCACCTGCTGACCACATCAGTGTGCGTGAGCTCAGTTGTTGTGGATGAGATAAAGCGAATCATCAAGGCAAGCGAGATCATCAAGTAAGGGTGTTTTGAACCTTGCACAGAGTTACTATGACAACATACTGAAACCTTTCATAGGGAAGATGACTCGAAGTGGCCACAGAAGAACAAAGACGGCCGTCAGGAGCTTGAGATCCGACTTGGAAGTGATCACATCTCATTTGAGGTCTGTATCAGGCTCTTACTCTTTCGTATTTCAGTGTGCTAAACATAAATAATTCGTACAGACTGCAAAGATCGGATCATTAGTCGACGTTACCGAGTCGGCTGATCCTGAAGGACTCAGAGTGTTCTATTACCTTGTGCAGGACCTCAAGGCTCTTGTGTTCAGTTTAATCGCGCTTCATTTTAAAATAAAACCGATCTAGAGACTGCAGGTCAAAGCGACTGAACAGATGTAGCAAAAGGTTCCGAGTTTGAACTTAGATTATGCATTAGTAGGAAAACTTAGCCATCCGCCTTGTCATTCTGCAGTCAATATTCTACTAGTAGTTAGCGAAAGAACGACCCAAAAAGAACAGTTGAGTGAATTCAATGTCACGGCTAGATCAGCGGCTTTTTAAGAAGGCGACATATACTGTGTGAGTAGCGACGCGGCCTGTGATGCCAGGCGCGGACGAGTCAGGGCAGGCACGGAAAGGGGTATAAATAGGGGCATTTACGCCTAGGTAGCTTAGAACACAATATGCATTATATCACCGTTGAATTAAGAATATAAATTCGGACTAGAATTATAGTAATCATTATATAGAATTAATAGGAACTTATATATAGAGAAGCTATATATACATTCCTAGTAACTATAACTATAATATAAGATTCTAAGTAAGATAAGGTATAATAACTAAGTTTAGGTAATATATACTATTTAATTATAAAAGACTTAGAATAACTATAGGGAATCTATTACCCTAGTATTTAAAGCTATAATATAAGAAAACTACTATATTAGAAGCTATTTATAAGAGATAACCTCTTATTAATATCTTAATATCTTTAACTAATAATAAGGTTCTAGTTAAAGATACTATTTAATTATTAAAATAAGGCATTAGATATATAACTCTTATTGCCTTAATATCTAAATTTATAAATATTAGAAGATTATTATATTAGTAATACTAAAAGGGAATAGTATTAGTTAGAACTATAATATTATAATATCTTTAACTAATAATAAGGTTTTAATTAAAGATACTATTTAATTATATAAATTAGAACTAAGGACTAAAGAGACTTTCCCTTTAAAAGCCCTTCTTTTATAGTTTAAGTTTTCCTATATAGATAAAGGCTTTATTAAATATCTATAAAGCTATTCTATACTAAGAACCTCTTAATATAAATAAAGGCTTTACTAAGGAGTTAATTTAATTATTTATTAACTTAAAGGCACTATTATTACTATAATAAGAACTATTAGTATAAAAAGCTTAAGACCCCTTATATATCTAAAAAATAGAATAATAATAATTAGATAAAGGGCATTATAAAAATAAAATAAGTATTAAAAAAATATAATTTATATAATATAGATTATTTAATTATAGAAAGTGCTTCTATAGAGAGAGTATATACTAGTATAATAACTAGTATAGTAAAATATAATATAATAGAAAAAAGAGATTTTAATATACTAGAAGCTAAAAAATAATTTTCTACTAAAGAAAGATATAAAATAATAATTAAAAATAAAGAATTAATTAATTAAGATACTAAAAATCTAATAAATAAAGAATATATAGTAAATTTAGCTAGAAAGAGAAAAATACTATAGTAATACTATACTAACTTAAAGAGGCTAAAGCTAACTCTATATAAGGAAGACTAATAAGTAACTAAAGAAGATACTAGGATTTTTATAGGAATTACTATTATTAAACTATTCTTTATACTTATAAAAAGCTACCTACTAATAAATATAGTTAGTCTATAGATATTTAAAGAATACTTATTAGTATAAATTACTATAATAAGAAGAATAAAATATACTCTTTTCTAAGCTTTTAATTATTTAATTATATAATACTATACCTATATATTAGATATACTTAACTCTCTAAAAGTAAAAAAGGAATTGCCTCTAAAGTAAATATAAAAAAGTACTCTTTTAAGAATACTAAAAATAA
This sequence comes from Claviceps paspali, assembly GCA_013435705.1. NCBI lineage: Eukaryota > Fungi > Ascomycota > Sordariomycetes > Hypocreales > Clavicipitaceae > Claviceps > Claviceps paspali. The sequence continues at coordinate 28,723 of JABAEC010000086.1, read as the reverse complement.
GTATTAATCTTAAAGATAATAAGTTAATTATAAGCCTTTGTTGTGATGCACGGAATCGAACTCAGAGCCTCGCGCTCTGATTGGTGGAATCCGTCTAGATAAGTGGGGCGACAGCTGGGCACAGGTGGAGATAGGTGGCCAGTAGGGCCATATAACCTATACCGCACACATCCTCACCTTTACAAGCTTATCGCAAAGGGCGCCCTTCTTAGCTTAGATATAAATAATAAGATTAATTATATAATCGCCTTATTTATTCTTTTACACTAGTGCTTTTATTATAATTAGTTACCTTAGTATAACTAATACTAATTAGTAGTTATAAACACTAATATAACTATAGACAGTAAGGAAACCTAAGAAAAGACACTATAAGGAGTCCTATTAGTATGCTAAAGGAAGATAGTTAAGACTATATACTCCTTAGACTTCTAGGAATTGCCTTAGCTACTAGCCTTTGCTTTACTAGAAGCTAGCACTATAAGGGCTTAATTCCCCTTATCTATTATAAGAAAATAATAATACTAGAAGGAGAAAGTATAAGAGAATCTCCTAATTAAAAACAATAAGAAAACATAGGAATTATTACATTCTATTAATAATTATTATAGAAATATTACATTCTATACCCCTTTCCTATCTAGTTATCTATAAGCACTTACTTTTATCTATAAATATTATTCTATATATACTTTTACCTTCTCTTTTATATACAAAACCTCTATATAATTATTTTTACCTTCTTTCTTTACTTTTTACCTCTCTAAACCTTCCCTTAATTACATCTATTATATTATTATACCCTAGCACCCCTTAGTATAATAAATCTATTAGAAGATAACTCTATTAATAATAAGCTACTATAAATAAGTTATTAAAAATACAACCCTAAAGGACTACTAGAATGTATTAAGAATTACATAAGATGTATTAGTAAGGACTAGAAATACATAATAGAGGTTATATCTAATACAACCTTACCTTAAGTCCTTAATAATAAAATTACTCTCTTTATTAGCTATATCTATACTAATAGATAGTAAGACTAGGAACTCTAGGAAAACTTCTAAAGCTTCTTTATAGAATAGTCTCTTAAAAACCTTAAGAGTGCTAATATAGATCTAATACAATATCTTTACAATATTCTTTGTAAGAATAGTGTATATATTCTATAATTAGGTAATAAGATCTATAAGACTCTATATAAGGTTATATATAAAGACAAATAGAGCATCTAGCCTAATAAAGAACTTCTTAAGCAAAGGAAATCTAGTAAATTTAACTTAAACCTTACTTTATCTAAACTTTTACACCCTATAAAGCATAAGTTTAACTACCTTTCTTTATATTTACAACCCCCTTCTACTACTCTTAACCCTAATAAGTAACTTTAGTAATAAATTGCCTAGAATTTACCTATACTATAGGTCTAATAAGCTATAATAGTAGTAAGCCCTATAATTTAGTAAAACAAAGGGTCTTACTACTAATAATTATAATACCTTTATTAAGAAGTATAGAATCCCTACCTACTAATTTACCCTTTTAGTTAAGCACCTATTAACCCTTCCCTACACTCTACGCACAACTAGCCTTAGCAACTATAGCCCTAGTAATATAGTTATTCTTAATTTACAAAAGAGTAGTCTCCTTCTTAACTATAAGAGCTTCCTATTAGGCAAAACTATTGCTTTATATATAATATAACTTATCTTAAAGTTATAAAGCTAATAACTAAACTTTAACACTTATATAAGGATAGTAAGAAGTATATAGGTAAAATCTATAACTTTATTATTCTAAAAGTTATTCTATTTAAGAACTAATGCTTTAAGCTTAGCCTTCTAGAAGAATATCTTAGGGATGCTTTTTCCCTTATCCTCTTAGGTAAAGCTTAGAATTTCTACCTCTATAACATTACCTATTATAATTGTAGAAACACACTTAATAAGCTTATTACTGCTCTTAAAGCCTATTTTAAATTATAAAGCACTATTAAGCTCTATAAGTAAGAATAGGAAGATACTACCCTACTAAGTATTATAGCTAAGCATCCTAACAAATCTATACTTAAAGCCTTTAATATTATAGTCTAAACTCTTTAAAAAGTACACCTAGGTTTATATAAGTTACTAGATGTAGATTATAAACTCTATAAGTAGGTCTGTAAAGGCATCTAATACATTAATAAGTGCTAACAACTATTATACACACATATAAAGACCTTTAATAGTATTTATAGTAACGTCTAAAGATACCTTATACTTTAGATTTCCTATAAAGAAAATATATAATACTATGTTAATAACTATAATAAATTATTAGATTCCTCTTTACCTTTAAACTCTGCTTTCTTTATAGACTAAAAGTATTACTAGTCCTCTTATAGTAGAAACTAGTGTTAATAGGCTAAGTCTCTACGCTACTGCTAGGTTTGTAACTAATTAGGCTATTAGTCTACAAAATATACTAAGAAAGAGTAATACTAAGCTAAAGAAGCCTAGTAGAAGATTAAGAAACGTAGCAAGCCTCTAACTAAGTAATAATATAAGGCCTTTCTACAATAATATAAGGGCACTAATAATAATCACCTTAATAACGTACTGCAAATCACTGAATTTGTAGACAATAACTACTATAAGTCATTAGAAAGTAATATTTCCACCCCTTTACTATCTTATAGGCAAAACCAGCCTACCTTATACCTTATATCTACATTCCCCTCTACTAATAATTATAAGCTTATTATTATAAACTTCTTTATAAAGACCTAGAATCTACTAGATTATAAAGCTATTGTTAAGACTCTTAATAATAGCTACTGTAAATACACCTAGACTAAAGATAATCTATTCTAGGCTGCTATTAGTCTATAATACTTTATATTAGAGGACTACTACTCTAAGTGTATCTTCTATAGTATTCTCCTAGATACTAGCGCTATAGGACCTTCTACTGCTAGAATTAGCTAGGCTAAGGCACTAATAAGGAATATAAAGACCCTAAAAATAGAGCCCTTACCTCCCTATATAGTATACTTTAGTATAGGCTTTAGCACTTTATCTAGTGTTTTAAAAGTCTCTATAATATTTAGTATAATACCTTTTATTATGCTTAATAGCACTATCCTATTCCTCTTATCTATTATAGATATAGATAGGTTAGGCGTTAGATTTAATAACCTATAAAACCTGCTTATCTAAGGCAATACAATGGTTCTAATAATTAGAAAATAGGGTTATCTATAGTGGACTCTTAAAGCTATAGAAACAACTGCTTTCTTTCTCTCTAAGTAAGATCTTAGACAACTCTATTATTAATTTAGTTACCCCTTAACAGCCTATCTAACTACTATTCTAAATAAATTAGGCTATAAGGTATAAGGAGAAGCACTAAAAAAGCTTATAAACGCCTACTACTATTGCTAGCTAAATGCTAAAGCCCTAGGACGCTTTAAATTTACTCTTTAAGACAATAAATACAACTTTAATTATAAGATTATTATTAATATTATATAACTTAACAGTAGATTAGTCCTATATATTATAGACTTAGTAATATTATTCTAAGCTACTAGGTTCCTTTACCCTTAAAAACAGAAGGCTTACAATATTTAGAATGCCCTTAAAGAATGTTAGATTAACACCTATCTAGGTCCCCTAGACTAGATAGTCTACAATGCTAGTAAGAATTTTACTTCTATAGAATTTAAGTATTATACACACCTCCTTACTATTAATATATTAGAAGTTCTAGTAGAAGCATATTATAGCATTAGTAAGGTTAAGAGATATTATACTCCCCTCTATAGGGCCTATAATATTATTAATGCTAAACTTTATAATAATCTCATTACCCTAGAGTAACATCTACAAATAGTAGTAAAGGTAGTTAATAATTCTATAGGTCTAAATAGTCTTATTCCCACGCTCTTAGTGTTTAGAGCATACCTAAGAATAACTTATAAGTTACCTCTAAGCACACTAATTATATAGCAAGCAGAAGCACTCTATAAAGCAACCCTTAAAGCCTAATAATGCCTTATAAGGTAGTAAGTTAATAATACTATTAATGCTTATAACAGACCTAACACTACGCCTTTATACTTACTTCCTCTTTAGTCTAAAGTTATTATTTTCTATAAAAAAGAGGGCTAAACTAGACCTTTTACCCTTCTTAATATTAATAAAGAGAACTATACTATTAAGATACTATATAGTTCTATAAGATTCTAATCTATAGTTATAAAACTATATATCTATAATAATAATAATAAGACTTTCTTAATATCTATCTAAGCTATAATAAACCACTATAATAATAAAGAGGCTAGAGTAAAAGACCTCTAAGAAGCAGAGCTAATAGGCTCTATAATACCCTTAACCTAATAGGAGAGGGATGCCTCTTCTATATTAACTAGAGGATCTAGCATAACTAAGCGCAGCTATAGATAGCCCTAGAAACATCCCTTTAGTATTTATACCTTTACTAAAGAGGATATAGGGCTATTATTACTACTACCCTCTACTATAGTATATATACTACTATCTACTAATAGTACTTATAGAAGCCTATAGGAGGAAGTAGTAGTAGAGGATAGGGAGCCTTTAGAACTACTAAGGGCAGCTAAAGATAAGGCTAATAAGCTTACTAATGCTAAGATACTAATAGTAATAGTAAGGTAAGTTGCCTCTACTCTAGAGCCCTTAGTAGAGATAAATAAAGAAAGACTAGGCTAGCCTATCTATATAGGTAATAAAATCCCTAGTCTACCCTATCTACTAATCTATAATACACTAGAAGGCGCTAAATTGTGTGCTTAGGAAAACATTACTACTAACCTAGCCCTTATAGCTAATAAAATAAGCAGTACTAATAATACTACTATTAAAGCAAGGGCCTCTTCTCTAAAGCTAGAGAGGTTAGTCAAAGGCACACCCACTAAGGCATTACTATCTAAAACTATATTACTAGTTAATAATAACAATAGTAACACTATAGTTTCTAGTATAGAGATATCTACACTTAGCACTATAGTTCCTAGTGCAGAGATATCTATAGAATTTAGGCTTGCTAACCGTTAGAAGGCACCTAAAGGGCAAAATAGGCTAAAAGCAACTAAGTCACCTAAAATCTTATTATAAGTTTTTCCCTAGACCCCTTAAAGCAACTCTAATAATCCCCTTAAAGTCTTCCTTACTTTAAAAGAGAAAGCTAATCTTAATCTAGCTATATAACTTAGAAGTAAAGGTAAGATTATAACACTAGGGAAACCCTTTAAAGCATCTAATAAAGCAGAATTAGATTCCCTATAAGCTAGAAATGTATTCTAATTTATCCCCTTCTATTAATAAGAAAATAGAATATAACAACTCTTTAAATCATAGCTTATATAGGAAATTAAGAGAAAAGGAACCAAAAAGCTATATAAGAAATCACAACTTATAATCTAAGGCTACAATAATGCTAAGAAAATAATAATTCTAACTTAGTTACTAATAATTTAAAGAGTAAGCTAGAGACTTATTATAGCTTTAGCCCTATTACTACTTTAGTAGGGCTACTTACTTTAGATTAAAGATATTACACAAGCCTATATTTAATCCTCTATAGAATTAAATAGACTAATAACTATAAGATTCCCTAAAGAAATTGCTAACAACTTCCCTTACAATACTATAATATAAGTTATTAAGCCCCTTTATAGAATTACAGAAGCAGGCACTTACTAATAGTTAATGTACTTAAAACACTATTATAAGAAACTTAATATAGAAGCATTAACCTATAATCCATACCTCCTTATATCTAATGTAGGAAACTAGGGATTTAGCCTTATTAGTATGTAAATAGATAATATACTTAGCCTTAGCAACAAAATTTTCTTTAAATAAGAAGAGAAAGAATTACTAGAAGCTAAATTTATAGTAAAGCTAAAACAAAGACTTAGCAATAAGAATCCCCTTATTTTCAACAGCTATATCCTTTCTACTACTAATAATAATACTCTTCTTCTTATATAGAAAGGCTAAAGTAAGAAAATCTATACTATTAACATTATAGACCTAGTAAAAGAGCAGAAATATATTAAACAATATGCTTAAGGCACTTATATTACAATAATTTACTAACCAAAGGCATTATACAATCTCTTAGTTACTACGCAATACTAAAATATTAAGGAAGAGGATATTACATAACTAAATAAGAGGCTTAAATAGTAAACTAACCATTAGGAATGTAGCCTTTACTATATTCCTATTAATCTATAAAAAGTAAAGCTATTTATCTTTATAGATAGCTTATTTATAAATAATAAAGACCTTACTTTACAACTAGGATACATTATAATCCTAGGAAATAAGGAAGCCTTAGCTAAAGCTAAATTTATAATATAAGGGAATATTATTACATATAGCTCTGCAAAAAGTAAATGTATAACCTAAAGCGCACTAGCTTTAGAATTATATAGAATAGTGCTTAGTGTTGACATTGCATACATAATAAACACCACAATAAACATTATAATAAGTTAACTTAAGCTCCCTAATGTAAAGCTGGTTGTCTGCACTAATTCCTTCTTACTATATAAGTGCCTAGTTAAGCTAGGTATAACAAAGGAAAAACGGCTTATAATTAATATTATAGCCCTTAGGCAATTATATAAGTAATAAGAGATATTAGAAATCTAATAGATTAATAGGAAGGATAATATTATAGATGTAATAACAAAGGCATTATTAAATAAGTATCTTAAGAGCTTTATTAACTATAATAAAGCAACAATTTAAGTAGAGGGCTAGGTTAAATGCCCTACAAAGGGACCTAACGTATAATACTTATATAGTTACTGCAAATACCCTTAATTAATCCCACTAAGAAAAGAACTAACAATCTACTTAGCTAATTAGAATACTAGATTCCTTTAATAGAATCTACTTATATACACTTCTTCTTCTTTTAATTTTTATTACGTTTTTTAGCTACTCTTTAGCCTTATAACACATTAATAAAAAGAGAATTCGCTAGTGTTGTAATGTATAGAATCGAACTTAGAGCCTTGCGCTCTAATTAGTAGAATCCATCTAGATAAGTAGGGCAATAGCTAGGCACAGGTGGAGACAGGTGGCCAGTAGGGCTACATAACCTATGCTGCACATATCCTCACCTTCGCAAGCTTATTACAAAGGGCGCCCTTCTTAGCTTAGATATGAATAATAAGATCAATCACATAATCGCCTCATTCGTTCTTTCGCACTAGTGCTTTTGTTATAATTGGTTACCTTGGTGTAACCAACAGCCTTAAAGAAGATTAAGTTACTTAAGGCCTATCTAAGGACCTTAAAGATTCTCTAAAGATATTAATTATAATAAAGAATAATATTAAGATACTAATAGAAGGACTTAATAAAGAATCTAAAAGATATAATTATATTATAACCTATAGGCTAGCTAACTCCCTATTTAATAGTATAAATATCTTAGAATATATTATTAACTTTAAATTTAAAATAATAGCTCTTAGAATTAATAAGGAGCATTAGACTAAGTACTTTAAATGCTTAATATATAAAGAGCTTTATAAGAATATTTAATCTATAGGAGTAGCCTATAAATAGCTAGAATTTAAGATAATTATTCTATAGTAATTTAAGGTAATAAACTAGAATCTTATTAAGTCTATATATTATTATTTTTTTATTATTATTATTATTATTATTGTTACACTAGATAGGGCTAGTCCCTATTTACTAGAACCTTAGCTACTTAATTATATAGGAAAAACCCTAGTGTAGGGGGGAAAACCTATATATAACTATAGTAGTGCCGCTATAGGACTAAGGTGGTCCTAGGCTAGTGCCTATTATATAGAGTATACTATATAGCTAGCTAAAGAGTAGCTAGCATTACTAGAGAGTGTATTTCTAAAGGTAGGTCTATTAGTAGTAATTTAGGTAAGAGTTAGTGCTAGGTTAGGAGTTATTAAGGTATTATAATAGTTATTAATAGCTATTAATAGCTATTAATAGCTAGCACCTAATAGCTAGTTACTAGCTATTAGTTAGCTAAAGCATTATATAATAAGTTATATAATCTATAGGGCTTATTAACTATAAGAAGGACTTCTCCCCTTACTCCTAACCTCTTTTCTTCTTTTCTTCCTTTAATTTATTTAATAGTAGTAAAAGTAGTAAGTATAATAAGATTACTAATTATAGTAGTACTACTATAGTATTATATAGTACTAATATTTAGGTAGAGAGAAGTATTATAATACTACTAAATCTATTAATTATATAAAAGGTAGGTTACTACTATACTACTAACTTACATCTATTACTAACCTATATTTAGCCTATAGATTATTAAAAGTAGCCTTACTTACTATATTTTACTTATAGCTATAATATATATAAGTAGTACTATAATACTTATAGTATATATCTAATATAGAGCTAGTAGTAGGCTAATACTAACTCTAGTAGGGACTAGGTAGTTGTGTTTTATATATATTAAATAGAAAAAAACTTATATACTAATAAGTATAGTTTCTCTATAGTATTAGCTTAGTAACTAATTAGTTTTATAGCTATAAAAATTAGTATACTATTATAAGTAGGTTAAGCGTATTATAAACCTTTAGAATATATATATAGTAAATAATAAGGTTAATATAAGTCTAGCTTAAAGTTATTATAATACTAACTATTACTAACTTAGTGTAGCTAGGAGTATATAATACTACCTAAAAGAAGGTAAAAAGGCTTATTAGGTAATATAGAAGAGGTACAGCCTCCTTAGGGTCTTAGCTTAGTTCTAGGATAGTGTTTAAGAATAAGCTGCTTTATTATATATATTAGTTAGCTAATACTTTTAATAAATTTATTAATGCCTATAAAGATATATACAACCTTAAGCTAATAGTAAAGTAGATGTAGTGTAGTAGCTGGTTAGTAGGGGCAGCCTTAGTAAGTAGAACTATAATAGATATAGAGGGTAAGAGGGAGGGTAAAGAAGAGGGGAAGAAGGAGGGGAAGGGGAATAAGGAGGCTATATAGTGTAAGCGCAGTAGGTTAGGTAGGGTAGCGTATCTATCTTAAATTGAATTTTAGGTACCTATTGCAGACTTATTGTAGTAATAGTATAGTAATAGCCTAGGGCTGCTGTATGCCTTATCCTTATCCGCCTCCTATTATTATTGTAAATAGTGTATAAGGTAAAATTGAGTAAGACGGCCGGTGCGGATGAGCCACCTAGTGATGGCCGCGGCTGGTGCGTTGCTGTCGGTGGCCGAGCGGACGTCGCGTCGGTCACGCAGCGGAAGTCTATATATAATAGCCTTATTAACCTTAATACTAAAAGACCTTAGAGAATAGCTAAGATATAAACTTAGCTATAGTACTATAAAGCTTTAATATTAAAAGCTAACCTAAAAGGCTAAAAGAGTATAATCTTTTAGGGGAATTATATTTTTAGGATACTATTATAGGATATACTCTTTACATTTATTAATACTAAAAGGCTTAGTAGAGATAATTTTCTAATAACCCTATATATAGATTTATAGAAGAAGCTAAATAAGTATATAAGAATTAGACTTAAGATAGAGAATAGAAATTTAGTCCCTAGGAAACTACTTTTTATAAAATAACTTAGGGATTAGATAGTTATAAAAGGAAATTAAGCTAATACTAATATAAAGACCTAGAAAACTTACTTTATAGATAACTTAGATATACCTATCTACTATAGAGGGTATATTCTAATTATAGCTAATATTAAAGATAAGGAGATTACTAAAGATATAGATTATATAAATTAAATAAATAACCTTACCTATTAGCTTAAGAAGATATATATACTTGTTAAAATAATCACTATAAAGGTGTTATTTTTAAGCCCCTTATAATTGCAGCCTACCCAGCAGCGTTGTTATTACTGATATTCAACCTCAGCAACAACGGCAGTTATACCTCGATTTCTAATGCGTTTTCTACGGCGTTTTCTGCTGTAAAGCGGTCTAGAATTCTGCCCTAGGCGGTCAGCTTTGTATTCTTAGCTACCCTAGATCCCCTCGTATACCTCTGGCCAAACGGGTCGCATATCTGCACCTGCGTTGTGTAGTGGTGAGTCTATTTTTTTGTTTTCCTATACAAATAATATTGCGGAAAATGAAAAAGTATCGCATAAACCCCCGCTGGCAGCCCTAATCTAATAATATAGTTGGAGGGTATATAAGGAAGTAGAAGTGAATTTCTCTCCTTACCTAAATTGCTTATTGCCCTAAATTGTCTGTTACTATAAAGAATACTAAGCTACTATTCTAGATTGCTAGAAGTCGTTGCCCTTCTACTGCTAAAGATAATTACTTATAGAAGTATTACTCCTAGAGCCTTACTACCTCTACTAGTAATTACTCTATACTAAGCTATATTTTTAATAGGTTATGAGCCTAGGAGGCCTATAGTAAATTTACTATAGTGGCCTACCTATTCTTTAAACTATTGTTTAATATCCCTAGGTTGACGCCCTAACCTAGGTGCTGCACACAAAATCACCACATTTTCTGGTGTTGAATCTGATTCCATTCACACACACAACCACTATCGTTGTATTATTGGTATTGTGGTCTGACAGCTGCATCAATCAATTGATCACTGTCAGCAGCTGCATTCAGCTGCATTTATAGGGAATTTTCCCTATTTTTATTCCTATTTAGGAATATTATGTGCATTTTTCTGAGCATTTTGCACCTTCTTTTGAAGCGTGCATCTAGCTGACGGACTATTGCGACCGTCGGCAGCTGCGAGCCACCTTAATTATCGTAGAATTCCTACCTACGATATTGCAGGACAGATTTTTGGTGTTTTCCTAAACCAATCCACCTAAATCTTTATGGGCAGTATTCCTACGGACCCACAAATCTAGGCTTTTAGCAGAGCCCTAGATCTAGCGCACTACATAATTTACGTACGCACGCTGATTTATAATTGGGAACCTGACGATTCTTGCAAATCCCCTAATTAAATAATTGCGAGTTACGACTTCTGATGGTCTGTCTGAACCGTGCATTTGTTATCAGCAGCTGCAGACTAATTATAGTGAGTTTTATTACTATACTATAGCAGATTTTTTCCTATACGTACAAAACCTGTACACAGGAAAATTTCAAATCTGTATTCTTACAGACCTACAAATCAGGGCTTGTGGCTAAGCCTCTTGATCTGTGGCACTATACATTTTTGGTGCGCGTTCCGATTGAGTTCTAGGGAATCTGACTGCTTCTGCAAATCCCAAATAGAATTAATTTAGAGTTACAGCTTCTGTGACCGTAACTGTTGGTGGGCTTTATTATTGATAAATCTAGGTAGTTTTATACCTTCTTTTCCTAGAATCAGTACTATTTTATTAGTAAATTTACTGTATTTAGTAATTCACTACTACTATTTACTGTAAATCACTATAAATTAGTTATAGAGGGCATTTTTCTTCGAATCCTCTATAATTCTGATATATAGTAAGGTTTTCTCTAAACCTTCTATATTTATAGGTGTTTTTCTTCCTATAATTAGCTATAGAATCCGTTTTTTCTCTTTCTTCTGTAAAAATGGGTAGAAATCAACAAGGCCAATAGGGCTTCCCTATACAACCTGATATAGAGGTTAATATGCCTATGTAAGAGGCTTCTGAACCTTCTATACCAAAAGACCCTCTGGCTATAATTTCTGATTAGCTAGCTGAACAAAGCAAAGGTCTTAAGACTTTTGCTAATATAAGCACAGCTAGGATCGAAGCTTCTGAAAAAAGGCAAGAGAAATTACAGAGTCAATTAACAGACCTTATGAGTCAGTTAATTAGTCTTATAGGTAACCAACAACGCAATAAGCCTGTAGAAGAAAATATACAGGCTTCCTCCTAACCTGCCGGCCCTTCTAATCCTCTTTAGGAAGCCTTTAATAGGACTACTACTAAGGAATTAAATAAGAAGGTGCATAATATCCCTGATAATGCAAAATTGAGGGGGCCTGAGAATTTTAACCAATGGAAGCAGGCTTTATCTATACAATTTAGAGCATTTAGTATGCCTAATTTCCTAGATAATCCTAAAGAATCCTGCTATTCTCTTCCTGATTCTCAGCAGGCTGTATTACTTATGATTATAAGGGACAGCTGCTAAGAGGGACCTTAAGCTGCAATTTGTTGGCAAAAATCACCTATTGAAGCCTATAAAATCCTTCTAAGGCAATATTCACAGAGTTCTGAGATTCAAAGAGGGAATTTATACTCTAAATTTCACTCTTTAAATTTCTCTTCTTATAAGGGCACTTTAGAAGACTTTAATACAGAATTTAATAACCTAATTGCTAGGTTATTATTATACAACGTTATAATTAGTAATATAGATCAAACAAATATCTATATTACTGCATTAAAAGAGACCTTTCTACATTAGGCTGAGAGGCAACGATATTCTATCAGAGCCGCTAGGGCCTAAGGTCTTCTAGTTAGTCAACTAAACCTGCAATTCCTTATGGCTGATTTATTAGAAGAACAAAGAGATAAAAGCTCCTCTATAGCTAAGGCTCTTAGCTATAAAGCTTCTAATCTCTCTTCTAAGCCCCCTTCTTCTTCTAATTCTTAAGGGGAGTCTAAGAATTAAAATAGAAAATCTAGTAAATCCTCTACTAGGAATTCTAACGATTCTAAGACTAAATCAGCAATTAAGAAGAAAAAGAACAGCAACATAAATCAGGATATTAAAGAGCAAGAAGCCTCTTTTGCTATTAGCTGCTATAGCCTAGCAATTAGAAATATAGAGGGAGAAGACCCTATTTCTAATTCCTTATTATAGTAACTCTTCTTATAGATATAAGCTAAGGGAGGCAGAAGATTTAGCCTAGAGTAGTTATATTATAAACTAAGTAGAAAACCACTCTTAGCTTAATAAAATTAATCTTAATACTATAATTATATATAAAATCTATACTAATTAGCATTTTTAGAGTAAGTTTCTCTATTATATCTATAGTTACTATAAAGTAGTCTAATACTAACTTACCCTTAGCCTTACCTTTAATATAAAAGTTAAAGGTAGCTATTTTAATAATATAGAAGGAGGAATTTACCCTATTTATAGATTTTAGTTGCTAGGTGCCCTATATTATATTATAGCTATACTATATAAGCTATTCTTAGGTCTAGTAAAAACTTCGCGATTTCGTCTGCACCGCGGTAGCGACGCGGAATCGACTCTAAAAAACCCAAAAACATTCGCAAAAGAATCGCCTCACCTGTTTACCCTGTCCTTTAATAGCGTATTAAAGCCGGAGCGTAGACGCGGTAGGCGTGGGGATTCTAATGGATATTAACGGCAGCTATTATAGTAGACTTACCTAAAGCTGCTATTACCCCCTTACTAGCAGAGGCAGATTTATATTATTAACCTATATAGTTACTGCTTCACTACTACTGTGCAATCCGATCCTAGACTATCTAAAGCTTAAATACAATAAATTAGCTAGAATAGTGCTAGCGTCTATACTAGAGAGTATATAGAACATTATCCTCTATGTAGACAACGCAGCATTAACGCATGCCTAATATAAGAACATTACACCCACCACTACCACCTAAATAATCCTTACTATACACTAATAACTTAAATAAATAGTTAAAAACATAGTTAAAAAAGCTTTTAAAGAAAACGCTATACTAGCCCTAATATAGACTAAAGTTACAGCTAAAGGGCCTCCAGCCCCCTACCTACTAATCTAACTAATAACTATTATAGTATTACTATAGGTATACTATAAAGTTATTATAAAAGGCATATCTATTATAGACCTTATTAAAGACTACTCCCCTCTAGACATTATTATAGTAGTTAATAGGGCTACTAGCACTAAAATAGTAGTAGCAGTAAGGCGCCTCTATAGCAGCAATATAGTTATTATATTCTGCAATACAGCAAAACCTTATATAGAAGATGCAACCTAGGTCTACACCACCTTTAGCCTAGACGCAACCCTTAACTAACGCACATTTAGCATTATTATTAAGGGATTCCCTATACGCTACTCCTAGAACTAAGCTATAGAAGATATCCTAAGGGATATTATTATAGCTAATAGCCTAGGGCTAGTCTAGGTAGTAGTATAGAAACAATATAGTACTACATTAAGATTACTACTTATTATTAGAATTAATAGAGTAGAGGCAGTAAACTAGCTCTACTATACTAGTATTATATATAAAGCCAAAATCTTTAAAGCTAAACTATATAACAATGCCCTACATCCCCGCTAATACTATAACTACTTTAAATTTAGTTATATTACTGCCTACTATAAGGCACTACTGTATTATAGCTAATATAGTGCTAGCTACTATAAGTAAGGGGAATAATCCTACCCTATACTAATAGGAATGGTTTAGAAGCAATGTATTAACTATATGGGTTTACACCTAGCCTAGTCTAGATCCTACAACATTGCTAATAAACACTAGAACTATATAAGAGCAGTATACCTAACGCAGCCCTAGGCATTTACTAAACCACTAGCTAATATTAGTAAGGGCTAGACTATAGTCTACAACCTAAATAGGCACTGTACTATAAGCAATGCGCTATTACATAAGGCATTGCCTTAGAAGTAAGTTAGTAGATCCTATATGTATAGATTAAACCCTTCTATAGAGCTAACTTCCTATATAGGAGGACTAATAGCAGCCTACCTTAACCTACTACCTAGCCCTATAGCAGCACTATTTAAGCTAAGCTACACCTAGTAGACTATCTAACAGTGCATAATTAAGGTTATATACTAGAACACACAGAAGCGAACCTATCTTGCACACCTAGCACTACAGAGCTAACCCAGCACTAATGTAATAGCACTCTAAGAACCTAGCATAATTAACGGCCACCCCCTAAACCCTAGCCTTAGCTGCTTCTAACTAGCAGCATAGGGTAGGCGCACAGCTATATATGTTAATCGCCGACTCGGCATCGAATCGTGGTCGACGCGGGAGGGCGACGATTGGTGCTCCATCACAATACAAGGCACCGAAATATACTCAATTTATTCCCCCAACCACGAACCAAACTGGACCACCCCCCTCACTGGACTAGCAGCGGCACCACCTCGCCCCCGCAGTGTGTTCGTAGGAGACTTCAACCAGCGACCCGACCGCACACCAACCCCCACGAACCAGCCCCAATGAAAGCCCTCGCTCTAGAATGGAAAGACAGATGGCATCGCGACCGCACCGCCGCTAACGCGCAGCGCAACCGCCCCAATCCCACAGCGGCGGAGCACGAACCATCCTTCACCTCCACAGCTAAATTCATTAGGCTACACAACAGCCTTAATAAGTATAAATCCTCTATCCTTATCTAAATGTATATAGAAAAGATAGGGCTTAACTTATTTTTATACTACTGCTATATACCTAACGTAGACTTACTAGTGTACTACTGCTAGAGAGGCAATAAGGACTACTACTATATCCTTCTAAGCTGTAAAGAATACAACTACTTGTAACTAATTAACACTAGCTTAACCCTACTGCATAACTAACGCAACGTCTGCTTAGCTACTAATAGCAATACACTAGCTACAGCTATTACTAGGTAGCTTATCTACACTAGCTATCTTACTTAATTTCACCTTACACACTACTTATAATAATAATAGGAGGTAGATAAGGATAAGGCATACAGCAGCCCTAAGCTATTACTACACTATTACTATAATAAGTCTATAATAGGCACCTAAAATTTAATTTAAGTTAGATACACTACCCTGCCTAACCCACTACACCTATACTACACAGCCCCCTTACCCCCCTCCCTCTTACCCTCCCCCTCCCCCTCCTCCTCCCCCTCCCCCTTACCCTCCTCCTTACCCTCTATATCTATTATAGTCCTACTTACTAAGGCTGCCCCTGCTAATTAGCTACTACACTACACCCGCTTTACCACTAGCTTAAGGTTATATACATCTTTATAGGCATTAATAAATTTATTAAAAGTATTAGCTAACTAATGTATATAATAAAGCAGCTTATCCTTAAACACTATCCTAAAACCAAGCTAAGACCCTAAGGAGGCTGCACCTCTTCTACATTACCTAATAAGCCTTTTCGCCTCCTTCTAGGCAGTATTATACACTCCTAGCTGCACTAAATTAGCAATAGTTAGTATTACAACAACTTTAAGCTAGACTTATATTAACCTTATTATCTACTATGTATATATCCTAAAGGTTTATAATACGCTTAACCTGCTTATAATAGTGTGCTAATTTTTGCAGCTACAAAACTAATTAGTTACTAAGCTAATACTATAGAGAAACTATACTTACTAGTATATAAGTTTTTTTCTATTTAACACACACAAAATACAACCGCCTAGTCTCTACTAGAGTTAGCGTTAGCCTACTACCAGCCCTATATTAGACATACACTATAAGTATTATAGCACTACTTATATATATTACAGCTATAAATAAAACACAGTAAGTAAGGCTACTCTTAAAAATCTATAGGCTAAATATAGGTTAGCAGTAGATATAAGTTAGTAGTATAGTAGCAACCTACCCCTTATATAATTAATAGATTTAGTAGTATTATAATGCTTCTTTCTACCTAAATGTTAGCACTACATAATACTATAGTAGTACTACTATAATTAGCAACCTTACTATACTTACTACTTTTACTACTATTAGGTAGATTAAAGGAAGGAAAGAAGGAAAGAGGTTAGGAGTAAGGGGAGAAGTCCTTCTTATAGTTAATAAGCCCTATAGATTACATAACTTATTACGTAACGCTTTAGCTAACTAATAGCTGGCAACTAGCTATTAGGTGCTAGCTATTAATAGCTATTAATAGCTATTAATAACTATTACAATACCTTAATAACTCCTAACCTAGTACTAACTCTTACCTAAACCACTACTAGTAGACCTACCTCTAGAAACACACTCTCTAGCAACGCTAGCTACTCTCCGGCTGGCCGCGCAGCACACTCTATATAATAGGCACCGGCCCGGGACCACCTTAGTCCTACGGCAGCACCACTATGGTTGTATATAGGTTTTCCCCCCTGCACTAGGGTTTTTTCTATATAATCAAGTAGCTAAGGTTCTAGTAAATAGGGACTAGCCCTATCTAGTGTAATAATAACTAACTAACTAACTATAAGCTATTCTTTATTAACTAAGATAAATAAAGTACTAGTATCTAGGTAAATTTTATAGTTTATACCTTAGTTATTAAAATAAAGGTTTATCTTAAGGTATATTATTATTTTTATCTTACTAAAGATTTCTACTTAGTAAGAGTAAGAGACTACTTTAATTACTTAGCTATTAACTAATTCTTTAGATATAGTAATACCTTTTATCTAGTTTATCCCTACTATATAGGGTAGTCTAATATAAAAGGTATTAATAAAGTTAGATTCTTTCTTATTATTATTATCTTTAATAATACCTTTCTTAATAATATAGTATCTAGATATAGTAAGGTAGGCTTTCTTAGCTTTAGTATCTAAGTTATTAATAACTATAATATAATTAGTACTATTACTATTTCTTAGAGCCTATTTCTTATAATAATACTTATTATACCTAAAGGGTTATAGTAGGGGTAACTTAAAGTAGATTCTATAGCCCTTTTTATACTATTTTAGAGTATTAGTTATCTTTTTACTAAAGTTTATATTATTTTTAGTTCTTTTATTATTATCTCTACTCTACTATAGTTCTTAGTAGTAGCTTTTCTATTAGTAGCTTTAGTCTTTAGAAAAGAGGTAGAGATATCTTTACTAAAAAGGGTTTTTATTACTTTATTTCCTATCTAAGTATTATTATCTATTAGAGCTATAAGGGTTATAGTAATAATTAGAGTACTCTTACTAATAAAGGCTTTTACTATACTTCTACTAATCTTAATAGTATAGTTATTAGTTTTAGTATACTTCTATATCTATATCTATAGAGGCTCTATCCTTAGATTCTAATTTATTAGCTACTATATAGATAGTTATAGAATCTTTACCTTAGTTAGCTTATTAATAGTTTTTTCTTTTAAGAAGGAAATCTCTAAGATTATATATTTTTCTATTAATAAGTTTAATATAGATATTATAGTAGTTTATTTCTATAGAGATTAGGCAAATTTACCTAAGTTTAGGATATAGCTTATAGTAAAAATAAATTAATAGCTAGAAATTATTAGATTTACTATTTATCTAAGTATAGTAGAATACCTTTACTATAAAGTTATATAAGAATATATTAGAGAGAATATCTTTCTTAAAGAACTTAGCTTAGTTAAGCTATACTATAGTATCTTATATTCTAATACTAAATTCCTTTTAGATAGTAGTAAATATTATATCTAGATTCTAAAAAATAGTAATCTTCTCTTTATTATTAAGGTACTAGTAATACTATATTATAGTAGTACTATAGAAAAGATATAATATCTAGTATAGAATCTAGCCTTATTATCTAGGCCCTATATAGATAAAGTAGTCCTTAATAGATTAGATCTATAGGTCTATATCTGTAAAGACTACTATCTTATCTTTATACTTAATTACTATACTATTAATATCTTTAGGGTTTATTTTAGAATCTAGGTACCTAATATCCCTAATTTTCTAGAAGGAATTAACTAGTTTATTAATAAGTATTATAACTTAGCCTATATTTACTAGCTTATAGGGTAGGTCTTTATTTTAGAGTTACTCTACTATAGAAGGTATATATTTTATACCCTAAGTAGCTAGTAGCTTAGTTATATACTCCTTATAGTAGATAGTAGAGTAGATATTATTCTAGGGATAGTTAGCTTAGATATAGGGGTATTCTATCTTTTATATACTAAATTCTATATACCTTACTAGGATTACTTTAGTGTTTTAGAATCTAAAGAATACTATAAGTTATTTTATATATATAGTAAAGGTCTATTTAGTAAGTACTATAGATTATAATTTAGACTTAGATAGTTACTACTAAAATTCTACTAAAAGGAATACTACTTAATTAGTAGCTAGCTCTAAAGCTAGGGTAGAGTAGATTCTAGTCTCTAAGTAGTATATAGCTTTATTAAGGTTATTTTATATAGAGCAATAGATATTATTAAGTATAATTTCCTACTACTCTCTTATATTAAGTAATATTTACTTAATTTTACTAAACATACTAAACTCCTATTATTAATAGTAATTATTATTATAGGAATAAAGGAATTTCCTTTCTTTATAGTAAGGTACTACTTTCTCTATTTAATTAAAGCCTATAAAGCTTATAAAAGTAATAAAAGGGGCCTTAAACTTATTATATATAGTATAATAGTAGATTAGAATTATAAAGGGTATTTATCTTTAGAAGATAGTATTATAATAGCTATCTTCTTAGAAAGAGAAGTTAGTATTCTTTATAAAGAGTAAAATAAGATTTAGAGTCTTTAGTAGTCCCCTCTCCCTTAGGCTAGAGTTCTCTTCTATTAAGATATCTTCTTAGGGTATATTAAAAGTTTCTATATTATTATTTATCTCTAGTAGTATAATACTATCTTTAATAGATACTAACTTTATCTCTTTAAGATCTTTACTAAGATTAAAAAGTCTATCTTTCTAGGTAATATAGATAATACCTTTTATAGTTTATTACTTAGTGCTTATTATAATAAGGTCTATAGAATTCTAGTAGAATAGTCTTTTAATAACTATAGGTTCTACTTAAAGTTAAAGTTTACTATTAATATACTAATATCTAGTAAGAAGATAAAGGTTTTCTACTTTTTTAGGAGATATAAATAGTCTTCCTTTATTTCTATAGATAGGGAATTCTTAGTAATAGGCCTAGAGATAGTATATAGGGTATATCTAGTTTTCTAATATTAATATAAGGGTTAGGGATTTAGAACTAATAGTTTAAGTTTACTAATTATCTAGGGTTATTAGTATAGAAATAGTTGCCTCTTATATAGTAGTAGGTATATAAAAGAAATAGTAATTACTACTAGTTATTATATACTAAAGCTACTGTATTATTAGCTTTAGTTAATATATAACTTAGAGGGTATCTATATATATATTAAGATATATTATAAAAGGTAGAAGTCTACAGAACCTATTACGACTTTATTATAAGAGAAGAGGAATACACTAGTATATAATTATATAGGTAGTTAAGTGTAAGAGTAAGGTAAAAGTAATATGTATATTAAGTTGATTAAGTTGTTCTCCTATAAGTTAGGGAAACCCCCTTTTATAGGTGTTAAAATAATCACTATAAAGGTGTTATTTTTGAGCCCCTTATAATTGCAGCCTACCCGGCAGCGTTATTTTGCTGATATTCAACCTCAGCAATAACGGCAGTTATACCTCGATTTCTGTTGCGTTTTCTGATGCGTTTTCTACGGCATTTTCTGCCGTAAAGCGGTCTAGAATTCTGCCCTAGGCGGTCAGCTTTGTATTCTTAGCTACCCTAGATCCCCTCGTATACCTCTGGCCAAACGGGTCGCATATCTGCACCTGCGTTGTGTGGTGGTGAGTCTATTTTTTTGTTTTCCCATACAAATGAATTTTGCGGGATGCAAAAAGTGGCAGACGAACCCCCGCTGGCGGCCCCGATCCAACGATATGGTTGGAGGGTATATGAGGAAGTAGAAGTGAATTTCTCTCCTCACCTAAATTGCTCGTTGCCCCAAATCGTCCGTTACCGTGAAGAATACCAAGCTGCTATTCTAGATTGCTAGAAGTCGTTGCCCTTCCACTGCTGAAGATAATTGCTTATAGAAGCATTACTCCTAGAGCCTCACTACCTCTACTAGTAATCACTCTATACCAAGCCATATTTTCAATAGGTTATGAGCCTGGGAGGCCTATAGTGAATTTACTATAGTGGCCTACCTATTCTTCAAACTATCGTTCAATATCCCTAGGTTGACGCCCTAACCTAGGTGCTGCACACAAAATCACCACATTTTTCTGGTGTTGAATCTGATTCCATTCACACACACAATCACGTGGTCTGACAGCTGCATCAACCATTTGATCACTGTCAGCAGCTGCAACCAGCTGCATTTTGCTGCATTCAGCTGCATTTATAGGGAATTTTCCCTATTTTTATTCCTATTTAGGAATATTGTGTGCATTTCACTGAGCATTTTGCACCCTTTTTCAAAGCGTGCATCCAGCTGACGGACCGTTGCGACCGTCGGCAGCTGCGAGCCTCAATTATCGTAGAATTCCTACCTACGATATCGCAGGACAGATTTTTGGTGTTTTCCTAAACCAATCCACCTAAATCTTTGTGGGCAGTATTTGTCGCCGGATAATGACGAAAAATGTGGTCAGCAATGACGAGTGGATCCAAGAGAGCACCTGACCAAGTGAGGGGTGCTTACAACCCTAAAAGAAAGCAGAAAAGAGGGAAAATCAAGGATCGGCTTATATAGAGTAACTTCTTCTGAAATAGTGTAACAATTCCTCCTAATAAGATCATCGCATAATTTGCCTAAAAAACACTGCGCACTAAGCGTAATTTGCGCCGATTAATCCTTTTTCTGATAGTTATGAGCCCGGGAGGTCTAGTCTAAATTGCAGAGACCTGTAACTTCCGAAAATGTATTGTTACAAGAATTTAGTGTATGTAATAATAACTAAGTTAACTATACCTTAGGATTGGGATGAATAGATGAGAGAGTTGTTAGAGGTTGCTAAGAGCTTTAAAGTATGGGATAGGGTTAATCCCAACCTACCTAAGCAACTAGATAATGATTTAATTGTGCTAAAGAAGGCAATAAGTAAAGAAATTTAAGCTTTCTTTGAAGAAAACTAAGCAAGAGAAGGCGTAAGATTACGCCTTACTATAATGGATGCTAGGAGATTCTTAAATAACGAATTTAACCTTGAATTCAAGCAATATTAAGTTAATATATTGTAAGAAGAAAAGGTTAGGGTCTAGATTATAAATATAGTTGACTCCTTTGCTCTAAATTAAATTACTAGATTAATCTAATAGGAAAGAGAGCAGATAATAATGGATTTAACTAAGAATAAGGGTCTAAGGCAACTAAAAGAACTGTTATTGTAAGCACTTATAAAGGGCCTAAGAGATTGCTATAACCTTAGAGGATTGACTTAGAAGGATAAAGTAATAATAAAATATATAGTAATCCTTTAGGAAGCAGGGAAAGCAAACTAATCATTCTTTTAGTGGCAAAAGGACTGGTATATTTAATATAAGCGCGCTGCTTATTACTAAGTGCTAGAAATCTAAGGGCAAAGAGGTGTGAAAGATGTGCTTAAAGTAGTTAAGAAGTTTGATCTAGACTAGGCGAGAGATAAGCTTAGGGAGCTCTTAAAGTATAAAGAAGAGCTCCCTCCCTATTTTGAGTTAAGTCTAATACTAGATTGCTTTAACTACTATTATAGCAGAAAGAAACTATAGTAGAATTAGCTAACTAGAGCATTTACAATGCTTAGAGGAAGACCTAAGAATACGAAAAGGTTGGAGAATTCGTTAAATTGGTTAAAAGCGAAAAACTGCCTGTGTTTAGCAGTAGGAAATCAGCCATAAAGACCTTATATATAGCCGCCAATTCAATACTAAATTCTTGCAGCTATTATTATAGGAAAGAAATCGCTGTACAGTAAGAATTTAGGTTAGGAAGCGAAGAATAAGATAAAGGTAAGCTATAAAAGCAAGCAATTTTAGTCACTTTAAGACTAGGTTAAGGCAAATGGTTGGAAGGATAAATACAAGAAGAAAAAGACTTACCAACCTAATGCTAAAGAAGACACTAAATATCTAGAGCATAAGATGACGACAGCTATTATTAAGTATAAATTGTTTAAAGAACTTAATAAAGGAAAAGAAATTAGCAGCGCAAACAATGTGTTAGAGATTCGCGACTTATTTGCGAAAAGTACGCTGTATAATACCGGAAGTACGGTTTACATTGTTAATGATAAAGACCTCTTGGAGCTGGAATTGTATATGCCTATAGAAAATAAGGTCTATTAGGCAGGAATATACCTAAATCCTATTACAGAAAGAGGGAAAAGAGTGCTTTAAGGAATACTTAACAGCACTAAAGGACTATAAACTAAGAACCTAACACTTATAAACGTTACATACATAGAAGGGTTCCTAGTCAATATTGTGTTAGCTAGCAAATTAAAGAAATCGGCGGGTCTTTGGAACAATATAAGCAATAATACGTTGCATTATGGAAGTAAGCCTAAGTTGGTAGTAATGGCGAATTTGTATTAGTAGTATAATCTCTCTTTCCTTAAATATAAGCCTGTTTCTGCCTATTTAAATAATCTAAAAGAAAGTAATTAGAAAAATCCTTTAATAGTGTTTATAACGCTAGAAATAGCATAAAATAATGCTTACTAAAGGATAAGACTAAGTAGAGAAAACCATCTAACTAGAATAGATAATAAAGAAATTTAGCATCTTTGAATAGGTTATCTTAGAAAGGAGGCTCTAAGAAGAATTAGAAATGTTTAAGGAGCCTAGTTAAGAGGAATTTTAAGAAGAGAATGTAAGGCTTGTTTGCTTATACACGTAAAATAGTGAATATTAAGGCGCACCCTAGTATACAAATCACTAAGACCCTTCTAGAGAGTACATTAGGACCTTTAGGACTTTAAGACTGGGTATAATAACATAAATTAGTTAATAGTACTAAAGGATAAGTACACTAGAACTATCTAAGTACATCCTCTGTAGGATAAAACACACAATTCTGTCTTTAGTGTGTTAGCTTACTATAAAGCCTAGGTATTGTAACAATTTGGCCTTCTAATTACTTAAATTAGGCAAGATAATGAGCGTGCCGTAATAAATAAAGCATAAGAAACAAGATTCTAACGCTAGGCAAGAGAAAAAGGCATTGAATTAGAGCTTACACCACCGTATATGTATAAACCAAATGGTATTGCTAAGAGAGCAAACCAGATAATAATAATAAAATCCATTGTAATGCTAGTGGGAGCGAACTTACTAAGAAATCTGTAGCTAGAAAGTACGTAGGCAGCAGCATTTCTTTATAATATAAGCCTATAGTAAAGCAAAGGATAGAAAACACTACTTAAAACTCTAGAAAATTGGTTTAGAGACTCAGTAAAATTACTAGTAAGGGAACCATTGGTTAACTTACAACTAGATTAGAGCGGACTTTATGTGTATAGATGCCGTGTATATCTATTACAGAGAGATCAAGAGGCAGAAAGAAATCGACGATTTTACAAAACAAGCCCTTAAGCACATATCGGCTACCTTATAGAATACGTAGCATTAAATATCTACCAAGTCTAGCTCCTATCCTTAAAGAAAGTAATAACCACAAGAAATATCACTTTCAATAAGAACATTTTTTATAATCTAAGCAAAGAAAATGCAGAAGCAATGCTAATAGAAGAGATAAGAGCACAAATTGACTAGTTGCAATGCAATACTAAAATAGATTAGCAAGTCAGAGATATACTAACCACACTACTCCCTAAGAGAATACAAGAAAATTTCTAAGGACAAAACTTAGGGGTGAACAAGCAAGAAAGCATAGAATATAAGAATAAAAGCTTATTAAATAGAGAACAAGCTATTTAGCTTTAAAGGGATGCTTAAAAGAATCCTCTAGGTTTAGAAACTCTAGAAAATTCACAACTAGAGGAAAGGGCAATCTAATATAGGAATGAAGAGCAATCTAACTATGCATTAGAAGCCATAAATACCTATTAAAGCATGTAAAATGAAAGCTTAAATAGAGCACAAAATGAATCTAATTAGATGAATGAAGAAACTGCCCCTTAAAATGCTTATTAGGAACAAATGCCTAATAGAAACGCAGAATAAAGAAGGGAGCATGAAAATAATGTAAATGCTAAGCATAAAACTTCAGAGGAATTAGCTACTTCTACTAAAGACTTAGATAAAAGAAAAAGACCCTTTTAAAAGGAGAATATGTATAAAAGTAAGCATATAAAACAAAGAAACCAAAAGCCAATGAATGAGTTTGTAAATGCTCTTTAGAACTTAAGAGAAATTAGCTCTTTAGAAATAAAAGAAGAAGAGCAAAAAGAATTAAGTAAAGATATCGCAACTATGTTTAAGGTAATAAATGTACTTTATAATAATAAAAGCAGAACTTTGCAAAAAGAAAAGCTTAAAAGCAAAAGAATCTACTAAAAAGATCTTATTAAGGTACCTAATACATACTATAAGGCAATAGATTATCCTTTAAAAGACTATTAGCATAAAGCAATAGAAGAAGAGATTGTGAAATTGAAAGACTAATTAACTTAGACTTAAATTAAGCGCTTAGAAGCAAAATCTAAGCTTTTGCTGCTTAAGTAGGTATATACCTACAAGTTTAATGCTAAAGGGACACTAGAATGATGCAAAGCCCGCATATGCGTACGCGGAGATCTACAAGAAAAATCAATGATTGAACAAACATATGCAGCGACGCTTGCATCGCACGCTTTTTGTATAATCATTGCGTTGATCGGACGATTCGACCTTAAGACTAGACAATTTAATGTAAAAAATGCCTTTCTATACGCTAAATAAGATAAGCACTTAACCCTAATAACTTATTAGCTTCTGTAAGGTTATTAAGTTAAGGGGGAGTGTATTAAATTGAAAAGAGCATTATACAGACTTAGAGACTTACCCTAATTATAGTTTAAAGAATTAATAACAACCCTTAAAAAGTTAGGAATAGAACTAAGCAAAGAAGAGCTGTGTATACTATATATACTAGACCAGAAGATCTTTATAGTATTCTTTGTGGATGATATTATTATTGCATATTATAAAGATAATAAAGAAAGAGCAAACGAAATCGTGGATAGTCTTAAAAACATATACAAACTCGACGATAAAGGCGAAGTACAATTCTTTCTAGGCATATAAGTTATAAGAAAACAATAAGAAAAAAGGGTGTATTTAAGTTACTAAGCATACCTAGAGAAGATCGCGTTAAAGTTTAAATAAAGCAATAAAGCCTCTTTTCTAGTAATACTAATACCTATTATAGAGTATTAAAAGCACCTAGATAATACAATAAAGGCTGAAATTAAGTCCTATTAAGAGAGGGTAGGATTAGTATTATACACAGTAATTATAATTCAACTAGATGTAGCATACGCTGCTTTAAAGCTCTTGCAATACTTAACAAATCTAAGTTAAAAGTATAGTTAAGCAATTAATTAAGCAATACAATACCTATACATAACTAGAAGCTTAGCTCTATATTATAGAGGAACAGGAGAAATAAGAGCATTGCAAATCTTAAGTAATGCGTTGTTCGCAGATAATACAATAACCCAACGCTCCTCGTAAGGATATCTCATTTCGTTATTCGGAGGACCGATTATGTAGAAAGCAACTCGGCAATCGACGGTAACAACGTTAACTACAGAAGCAGAGCTCCTAGCATTGCAGCAAACGGCGCAAGAAACAATATCACTATAGCGGTTATTTCGTGATATTAAGCTTAAACTTAAAGAGAAGTGGACGATTAGATGCGACAATCAGCAAACGATTTGCTTAGTATTAAGTGAATCAGAGAGATTAAGCACATAATTAAGGCATATTAATATATATAATATATAGCTAAAGCAGGAATATATAAAAGGAAAATTTAAAATAACTTACATTCTAACTGTAAGCATACCAGCTAATGGTTTTACTAAGGCCCTTAATTATTAGCGATTTAAAGACTTTAGAAATATACTTAGATTAACAGACTTATACACATAAAACCTAATAGACTAAAGGAACCTATTAGTAGAAAAGAAGCAAAGAATAAAAGGAAAAAGCGCTCTTAAAGGATTACAAAATTATTATACTAAAGGAAATTAAATGGTTAGTAATAGGAAGAAATTAATTATTATTAGCTATAGAGCAAAAGATATTAGCTAAGCTATACAATAAAAGCTCTTCTTTATTATAATAAGCAGAAAAAACAGCAATCCAAACTCAGTAATTTGACAGAAAGGATTCAAATAAAGCAACTAAATCAGCGTGTTTTTTCTCTTTTTTAGATAGTGTAGCAGCGGGAGCAAGAGCGGACTTCTAGGGATCCGAATCTTCTTTAAGCAATTTCAGGCTTGCGATAAGAGCTATACGCATTTATTGTGACATTTTCTAGCTTACAATTAGAAAATCCTAAGAATTAGAGCAAAGGAAAACTTACTTAATCGCCAGTACTATCAGCTTTCTCCTACTAATCGAAAAATAGATGCATTACAACATGCATCTCTTTGCAAGCGTGCCCTCTATAAGAGCACTTAAAGCACTGCACTGTACATTTAGAAACGTAGTTATAGTAGTCCCTAGGTTCTTTTCCCTAAAGTCTACTTCTTAAGCAACTATAGTAAGGGCGTAGGCGTTTTAATCCCTTTTTTAAGGGAGTCTGCAAATAATAAGTAAATAAGAGAGTAAAAGGAAGCTTAGAATAATATACTACGTCCACCTTACTATCTTATTTTTGTTTTCTTGAAAACGTCCTAGATAGCGAGTCCTTACAAAACACTAACGCTGGTATAGAAGGGGGGGTAGCCAGAGAAACTTCTTTTAGTACATAAGAAGCAGAGGACTAAGAACGCAATAACAATGTTAGTAGTGGTGTTTAGGCTGGGCAACGCATGTTTACCGCAGAAAAACTATGGTGACTTACAATAATGCCTAATCCTAACTATAAAGGCTAAAAGCAAATTATATTAATAGAAGAGATAAAAAAGAGAGTATAAGAAACCTTATAGAGGTTGGCATAAGAATACAGCGTCTTGTTTCCGGCTCTGCATCTTCTGTCTAAGCATATAAAAATAACTCCTCTAAGCTAAAAAAGGCGTTGTCAAATTCTAAGGGCAAATCATCTATGGTAGGAATCTGTGTACTTACAGGCAAGCGCTGTAAATCTAATAAAAAGATGCTATTATTACGCCTTATGCAGCTCTGCGATTATAAAGTCTAAGGCTCCTATACCCTAGAGAATTCCCTACTGCTGTAAGTAACTATTGTAATGATTTAAAAAACAAGGGAGTAAGAAAAAGATTATTAAAAAAGCAGCTCTTATATAATAAAAGGAGCATAGGTAGGAGGAAAGAAAAGAAAATTATAAAAAAGAGGCAAAGTAAAAGGAAAAAGGAGGGGGCATGTAACTAATCCCCTATAATAAATTTCTTACTTTACACTAACATTGTGAATCACTCTACACACATTACTTACTAAAACACTAAAAGTTATCGGCAAAAGATTAATTACACTTACGTAAAAAACCTTACTTAAGTCTAATTGAAGGGGTGTGTCGCCGGATAATGACGAAAAATGTGGTTAGCAATGACGAGTGGATCCAAGAGAGCACCTAACTAAGTGAGGGGTGCTCACAACCCTAAAAGAAAGCAGAAAAGAGGGAAAATCGAGGATCGGCTTATGTAGAGTAACTTCTTCTAAAATAGTGCAACAATTCCTCCTAATAAGATCATCGCATAATTTGCCTAAAAAACACTGCGCACTAAGCGTAATTTGCGCCGATCAATCCTTTTTCTGACAGTATTCCTACGGACCCACAAATCTAGGCTTTTGGCAGAGCCCTAGATCCGGCGCACCATACAATTTGCGTGCGCACGCTGATTCACAATTGGGAACCTGACGATTCTTGCAAATCCCCCAATTAA
>JABAEC010000085.1:60081-114083 GCA_013435705.1 Claviceps paspali | reverse complement strand
CCTTGGAAAAGCAGAAAGCAAAGCTGCTTCCCTGTGATCGATTGCACTCAATGATACGAAGCAGTACAGAGTAATTATTATTGCTCTAGAAGTCTCTATCAGCGAGGGATATCATCACATCCCCCCATCTTTCAATACCACTACTACTTATAGAGGCAACCTATAGAAACTAGAATAATAGGTGTAGCTCTACAGTAGCCTCCTACTAGAATAAATCTACCTTCCTAACCTTTATTAAGGTAACAGCCCCTTTACCTATATAGCTACTATCTATAAAGAGAAAGCTACCTTTCTTACTATATACTTCTTCCCTTACTTAAAGGCATACCTTAATAATATTCTAAATAACTATAACCACTAACTTAATACTATAGCATTTCTATATAAAGATTACTTTAATACTAATAAAATATATAGGATTATTAAGGGTCTTATAAGCTAGAAAGCACCTAGTTCTAATAAACTATTAGTAGGCTTTCTTAAAGTATATAGCTAACCCTTAGCCTATACCCTTACCTACCTTCTAAATATATACTACTAGATTAGCTACTACCTAGCACTATATTAGTTAGCTAAAGTTATAATACTATATAAACCTAGTAAAACTCTAAAGTAATAATAGTATATAGAAGCTTAGCGCCTAATCTTACTCCTTAGTATTATTAGTAAAGTCCTTAAAGTAGTAGTAGTAGTATAGTTTACCTATACTACTAAGGAGGGGGAAGCCCTCTCTAATCTCTAAATAGGGAACTAGGCAAACCACTCTATAGAAGTTGCTATTAGCATCCTTATAGAGGCTATAAAGGCAGTCTAGTACTATAGTAGCACTATATTACTCCTATAACTAAACATTTCTACTATATTTAACACTATCTACCACCGCTAGCTAATATATATATTAATAGCTATAGGGATACCTATATAGATAGTAGTATAAACCTATGCCTTTACTACTAATAGAATAGTATAAATCTTTTTTAATAGTAAAATAATTAGTACCCTATCTATACCTATAGGGGTACTATAGGGGTTCTCTATCTTACCTATCCTCTTCCTCTTATATATTATATTATTATACACTAAACTATAGAACATATAATCTATGCTAGTGCTAGGCTTCTTAGATAATACTAACCTCCTTGTATACAGCTATACACTAGATATTATATATTAGCAACTTAAGTCTATATAGAATATTTACTACTAATAGTCCTAAGAGGTAGGCCTTATATTTAACCTAGTAAAGAGTAAGCTTATATACTTTATCTACTAATATATAGCAATTATAATACCTATCTACCTTAGCTTTACAATAGTATAACCTATCTAGAAATCCTGCTTCCTTAGGGTATAGATATATTATAAACTTATATAGAAGACTTACTAACTTAAGGTTAAAAAGAAGCTACTATAGTAGTAACTTATACTTACAGCGCTTTTAGCCTTAATATAGGGTTGCTCTATATATAATATAAGGCTGCTATATATATAAGTTATTTAAAGCACTATTACTTATAGTATAGGATTATACTATACCCCTATCCCCCTTAATAGGAAAGTAAGGGGGATTGCCTATGCCTTTATTACTAAGTAAAATAAATACCTATAAGTAGTAACTAATGCCTTTAAGGCTATACTATAGACCCTACTTAAAACTAAAGTAGTAGTAGCCCTACTTAATCTATTCCTTAACTTAATCTCCCTTAGGTTTTATAACTATATTAAAAGCAATAGTATAGTAGATAGAATATAAAATACTTATACTATAGTTATAAACCACCTCTATTATTACTAGATCTAGTAGAGAGGCCGCCTACCTACTAACTAAGCTAAGTATATACTACTAGCATCTTATTTATATACTAATCCCTATAAACCCTTACTAATAAAAGCCCTTACCCTAGAATAGAAAGATAGATAGCACTATAAGTATACTACTATAAATATATATAGAGGCTAGCCCTACCCTACTATAGCTAAATATAAGCTATCTTTTAACTCTACTACTAAATTTATTAAGCTATACTAAGGCCTTATTAAGCATAAATTAATAGTCCTTATCTAGATATATATAGAAAAAATAAAGCTAAATGTATTTCTCTACTACTACTACATCCCTAATATAGACTTACTAGTTTACTACTGCTAGAGAGGCAATAAAGATTACTACTATATCCTTCTAAATTATAATAAATATAATAATATACACCTAATTAATACTAGGCTGTATCTAATGTAGAACCACTATAAAGTCTACTTAGCTACTAATACTAATGCTCTAGCTATAGCTATTATAAAATAGATTATCTATATAGGCTGTCTTCTTTAGTTTTACCTTATACTTTACCTATAATAATAATAGATAGTAGACTAGGTATACACTAGTATTAGGTTATTATTATAATATTATAGGCAAAACTTAATAGTAAGTATAGATTAAAATTTAATTTAAAACACCTAGTGTAAAACCCTATTATAACTACTATATTCTTACTATTTAACTATCTTATCTATATCCTTCCCCTTCCCCTTCTTTACCCTATCTACTACTACCCCTATTTTATTTACTACTACCCCTACTACTATACTAAAAGAAGCTGCTCTTAACTTACTATACTAAAGCTGCTTTATAGCTAGCTAAAGGTTATAGATATTCTAGTATATCTTATAGAAATTATTAATTCTATCTACTATACACTATACCTAATATAGTAACTTATCTTTAAATACTATACTAGTGCTAGTATAGGGCCCTATAGCTCTTACTCCTTACTTACATTACCTAATAAGTTATTTTGCCTTATGCTATATAGTATTGTAAACGCCTAACTGCTTAAAAAGTTAGCCCTATATTAGTACTATAATAGGCTTATACTAAACTTATATTAACTTTATTACCTAAGGCATATATATTCTATAGATTTATTACCCTTTTAACCTAGTTATAGTAATGTAATAATTTATATAACTATAATACTAATTAGCAACTAACACTATACTATAGATAAACCAAACTTACTAGTATATAGGTCTTTTTCTACTCTATATAAGTAAAGCACACCTAACTAGTCTTTATTAGAGTTAGTATTAGCATACAGCTAGTATAATATTAATATACTTACTATATATATTATAATACTATTTTTATATATTACGCCCCTAGGTAAAATAGGGTAAATATAGCTATAGCTAAAAGCTAGTAGGCTAGAAATAGATTAGTAATAGACCTAATATAAAGATAATAAGGAGACTTACCCCTTATATAATAAGAGGGTTAGAAGGTATAATAATAAGTTTCCTTTTTCTATACTATATATTAGTATAATATAATACTATAGTAGCACTACTATAGCTATAAAATATACTATACTTACTAAAGTTAATACTATTAGAAGGATTAAATAAAAGAAAAAAGGAAAGAGGTTTAAGACTTAAGGGGAAGTCTTCTATATAAATGCCTAGCTCTAAGGGTTATATAACTTATTATATAATAGTACTAACTATTAGATAGGTGTTAGGTAGCTACTAGCTATTAGCTAGCTATAGCTACTTCCTACTGCCTATAGGTACCCTATAGATTATAGCCTAATTCTAATGCCTTTCTAACTTAGCACTAATCCTATTCCCCTAAAAAACACACTCTCTAGCAGAGCTGGTTACTATCTAGCTAGCTGCGTAACTATCTCTATATAATAGGCACTAGCTTAGAGTCACCCTAGCTCTACGGCGGCAAAACCATGGTAGTATACAGGTTTTCCTCCCTACACTAGGGTTTTTCCTATATAATTAAGAAGATGAGGTTCTAGGATATAGAGCTTAGATAGCCCTATCTAGAGTAACAATAATAATAATAATAATAATAAGGGGTCCTCTGGGCTTCTGTAACCGTAACTGTTAACTTCGCGATTTCGTCTGCACCGCGGTAGCGACGCGGAATCGACTCTAAAAAACCTAAAAACATTTGCAAAAGAATCGCCTTGCCCATTTACCCTATCCTTTAATAGTGTATTAAAGCTAGAGTATAGATATAGTAGGCGTAGGGATTCTAATAGATATTAATAGTAGCTATTATAGTAGACTTACCTAAAGTTACTATTACCCCCTTGCTAGCAGAGGCAGGTTTATATTATTAACCTATATAGTTACTACTTTACTACTACTATATAATCTAATCCTAAACTATCTAAAGCTTAAATATAATAAATTAGCTAGAATAGTACTAGTATTTATACTAAAGAGTGTGTAGAACGTTGTCCTCTATGTAGACAACGCAGTATTAATACACACCTAATGTAAGAATATTATACCTACTACTACTACCTAAATAATCCTTACTATACCCTAATAACTTAAATAAATAGTTAAAAATATAGTTAAAAAAGCTTTTAAAGAAAATGCTATACTAGCCCTAATATAGACTAGAGTTATAGCTAAAGGGCCTTTAACCTTCTATTTATTAACCTAACTAATAACTATTATAGTACTACTATAGATATACTATAAAGTTATTATAAAAAGTATATCTATTATAGACCTTATTAAAGACTACTCCTCTCTAGATATTATTATAGTAGTTAATAGGGCTACTAGTACTAAAATAGTAATAGTAGTAAGGCGCCTCTATAGTAGTAATATAGTTATTATATTCTATAATATAGCAAAACCTTATATAGAAGATATAACCTAGGTCTACACTGCCTTTAGCCTAGATGCAACCCTTAACTAATATATATTTAGTATTATTATTAAGGGATTCCCTATACACTACTTCTAGAACTATACTATAGAAGACATCCTAAGGGATATTATTATAGCTAATAGCCTAGAGCTAGTCTAGGTAGTAGTATAGAAACAATACAATACTATATTAAGATTACTACTTATTATTAGAATTAATAGAGTAGAGGTAGTAAACTAGCTTTGCTACATTAGTATTATATATAAAGCTAAAATCTTTAAAGCTAAACTATATAATAACGCCCTATATTCCTACTAATGCTATAACTGCTTTAAATTTAGTTATATTACTGCCTACTATAAGGCACTACTATACTATAGCTAATATAATACTAGCTACTATAAGTAAGGGGAATAATCCTACCCTATACTAATAGAAATGGTTTAGAAGCAATATATTAACTATATAGGTTTACACCTAGTCTAGTCTAGATCCTATAATATTACTAATAAATACTAGAACTATATAAGAGTAGCGTACCTAACACAGCCCTAGGTATTTACTAAACCACTAGTAGATACTAGTAAGGGCTAGACTATAGTCTATAACCTAAATAGGCGCTATACTATAAGTAATATACTATTATATAAGGCATTACCTTAGAAGTAAGTTAGCAGACCCTATATACATAGACTAGACCCTTCTATAGAGCTAACTTCCTATATAGAAGGACTAATAGTAGCCTACCTTAGCCTACTACCTAGCTCTATAGTAGCACTATCTAAGCTAAGCTATACCTAGTAGACTATCTAATAGTATATAATTAAGGTTATATACTAGAACATATAGAAGCAAACCTATCTTATACACCTAGCACTATAGAGCTAATCTAGTACTAATATAATAGTACTCTAAGAACCTAGTATAATTAATAGCTACCCTCTAAACCCTAATCTTAGCTGCTTCTAACTAGTAGTATAGGGTAGGCGTATAGCTATATATATTAATTACTAACTTAGCATTAAATTATAGTTAATATAGGAGGGTAATAATTAGTACTCTATTATAATATAAGGCACTAAAATATACTTAATTTATTCCTCTAACTATAAACTAAACTAGACTACCCCCCTTACTAAACTAGCAGTAGCACTACCTTACCCCTATAGTGTATTTATAGGAGACTTTAACTAGTACTATCTACTCTAAGACTAATTTAGTTATATATTAGTAGGAAGCAACCTTCTTCTAATAATAATAATATAGTAGTAACTTAGCTTAGCTACACCCTTTAGTAAGGTAATATAGTGCTCCTAGAGTAAATATAATAGTGTGATGGATTCGAGCTGGAGGCTCGGATCCTTATCGGAAGACCAGCGGACCCTACACGCAGGGCGGGGAGGTCCCGTATACGAAAGGGCCCCCTATCGGGCACCCTGCGGAACAGGCTGGGGCCCCACTTAGGGCACGTGTAGCACTCGCTTAGCTTACCTATAGGAGATATAAAGGGCGCACATAGTGAGACAGAAGAAGACGATCCTTTCTTCTTCTGTATGGTTAATAATAACTCTATGAACGCTAGATAGCAGTTGCTCTCTAGGCCAGTCCATAACAAATAGCACTATTAACTATGCCTAGGCTACCTAAGATATACATATAGAATTCCTAGGAGGCCTTATTATTTCTAGCTCTAACTATATACTATAGCTTATATAAATTAGAACTACTAAAAGACTATTAAGTAACTACCTCTACACCTTTAAATAGTTACTAATAAATAATAACTTAGTTAAGGCTAAGGTAGTAGTATAGTTCTACTATAATACTATAAGCCCTCTACTATATAATCCTTAAGAAATAGAAGTCTATACTAAATAGATTATAAGTAAGCTCTATACTATAGTAGAAATAGTAGTATCCTATAAGCCCTATAGCAGTCCTAAACTAAACCCCTAGTAGAATAACTACATTAAAATAGTAGTTAAAGATGCCTAATACACCTAGTGCTATTAGTAAACCTCTAGGATAGAGGAAAACTAGCAACTTACTACTAAGGTAGAATAGAACTAAACCTAGGTTATAAATAATAAATACTATAGTGCCTAGTGTATAGCTATATAAAAAGCTAATACCTATAGTAGAAGCCTATAGAAGCTAGAAAGATAGGCATAGCTCTAGAGTAGTCTTCTACTAGAATAGCAGCACCTCCCTAATCTACTATAAGGCACTAGCCCCTTTGCTAGAGTTACCACTACCTATAGGGATAAAACAGCCCTCTTAGCTATGTAATTCTTCCCTATATTAAATGTATATATAGATAATCTCCTCTCTAATCTTAACTACTATCTTAATACTATAGTATTCCTATAAAACTAATACTTTAATACTAATAAAATCTATAGAATTATTAAAGAACTTACTAGCTAGAAGGCTACTAGCTTTAATAAGATACTAGTAGGGTTTCTTAAAGTATATAGCTAATCCCTAGTATAAGTACTAGCCTATCTACTAAATATATACTACTAGATTAGTTACTATCTATTACTATTTTAGATAGCTAAAGTAATAGTCCTCTATAAGCTAGGTAAAACCCTAGAAGAGTAATAGTAAGTAGAAGTATAGCACCCTATCTCCCTCTTTAGTATAGTAGGAAAGATACTTAAAGCTATAGTAGTAGTATAGCTAACTCTTATAGCTAAAGAGGGGAACGCCCTTTCTAACCTATAGATAGGTAACTATATAAATTAGTCTACTAAGGTTGTAATTAGTATACTTATTAAATCTATAAAAGCAGCCTAGTACTATAGTAGAACTATATTACTACTATAACTAGATATATTAGTAGTCTTTAATACTATCTACTACTAATGCCTTATATATATCCTCCTTAATATAGGCATCCCTATATAGATAGTAGTATAGACCTATACCTTTACTACTAAGAGAACTATTAGAATCTTTTTTAATAGTAAGATAATAAAAGCCCTACCTATTCCTACTAGGGTACTATAGGGGTCTTTAATCTTACTAATCCTCTTCCTTCTATATATTACTTCCCTTTATACTAAGCTTTATAAAGCCTATACTATACTTATCCTAGGATTCTCTAATAATACTAACCTCCTTACCTATAGTAATATATTAGAAGAGACCTAGCTTAGCTTTAAATCTATATAGGATATATACTAAACCTAGTTAAGAGAAGTAGGACTCCTCTTTAATCTAATTAAGAGTAAACTAATATACTTTATGCGCTACTAAGCAGTAGATATAATGCTAGTCTAACTAAGGACTACTATAATATAACTAATCTAAGCTTTTTAGTTTCTAGGAGTCTAGATCTACTAGAAGTTAACCTAGAAGAAATACTAATATAAAGTTATAAAGAAATTAGTATAGTAATAACTTATGCTTATAGCGCTATTAGTATTAACTTAGGGCTATACTATCTATAATACCTAGCTTCTCTATATATAGATAGTATAGAGCACTATTACTTATAGTATAGGTATATACTATATTTCTATAACTATTAATAGTAAAGTATAAGGTATAGCCTATACCTTTATTACTAAATAAAATAAATGCTTATGCTTAGTTACTAGCACTTTTAAGGCTATACTATAGTCCCTCCTTAAAACTAAAGTAGCTATTCTCTCTCTTAACCTATTTCTTAACTCTATCTCCTATAGATTCTATAATAGAATTAATAGTAATAGTATAGCTAATAGAATATAAAATACTTATGCTATAGTTATAAACTACCTCTACTACTACCCTACCTATAGATAAGGCAGACTACTAATAACCTACCTAGAATATATTCTACTATTAACCTAACTATATACTAACCCCTATAAACCAGCCCTAATAAAAGCCCTTACTCTAGAATAGAAAGATAGATAGTATTAAGACTATACTACTACTAATATATAGTATAACTACCCTAATCCTATAGTAGTAAAGTATAAACCATCCTTTACCTCTATAGCTAAATTTATTAGACTATATAATAGCCTTAATAAGTATAAATCCTCTATTCTTATCTAAATATATATAAAAAAGATAGGGCTTAACTTATTTTTATACTACTACTATATACCTAATATAGACTTACTAGTATACTACTACTAGAAAGGCAATAAGGACTACTACTATATCCTTCTAAGCTATAAGGAATATAATTACTTATAACTAATTAACACTAGCTTAACCCTACTATATAACTAACGTAATATCTACTTAGCTACTAATAGTAATATACTAGCTATAGCTATTACTAGGTAGCTTATCTATACTAGCTATCTTACTTAATTTTACCTTATACACTACTTATAATAATAATAGAAGGTAGATAAGGATAAGGCATATAGTAGCCCTAAGCTATTACTATACTATTACTATAATAAGTCTATAATAGGCACTTAAAATTTAATTTAAGATAGATATACTACCCTACCTAATCTACTATACTTATATTATATAGCCATTTTACCTCCCTCTCCCTCTCTCTTTCCCTCTTTCTTTTCCTCTTTTTTTCCCTTACCCTCTCTCTTATTCTCTATATCTATTATAGTTCTACTTACTAAGGCTACCCTTACTAACTAGCTACTATACTATACCTACTTTACTACTAGCTTAAGGTTATATATATCTTTATAGGTATTAATAAATTTATTAAAAGTATTAGCTAACTAATATATATAATAAAGCAGCTTATCCTTAAATACTATCCTAAAACTAAGCTAAGACCCTAAGAAGGTTATACCTCTCCTATATTGCCTAATAAGCCTTTTTGCCTCCTTTTAGGTAGTATTATATACTCCTAGCTATACTAAGTTAGTAATAGTTAGTATTATAATAACTTTAAGCTAGACTTATATTAACCTTATTACCTACTATATATATATTCTAAAGGTTTATAATATGCTTAACCTACTTATAATAGTATACTAATTTTTATAGCTACAAAACTAATTAGTTACTAAGCTAATACTATAAAGAAACTATACTTACTAGTATATAAGTTTTTTTCTATTTAATATATATAAAACACAACCACCTAGTTCCTATTAGAGTTAGTATTAGCCTACTACTAGCCCTATATTAGATATATACTATAAGTATTATAGTACTACTTATATATATTATAGCTATAAGTAAAATATAGTAAGTAAGGCTACTCTTAATAATCTATAGGCTAAATATAGATTAGTAGTAGATATAAGTTAGTAGTTTAGTAGTAACCTACCCCTTATATAATTAATAGATTTAGTAGTATTATAATACTTCTCTCTATCTAAATATTAATACTATATAATACTATAGTAGTACTACTATAATTAGTAATCTTACTATACTTACTACTTTTATTACTATTAGATAGATTAAAGAAAGGAAAGAAGGAAAGAGGTTAGAAGTAAGGGGAGAAGTTCTTCTTATAGTTAATAAGCCCTATAGATTATATAACTTATTATATAATACTTTAGCTAACTAACAGCTAGTAACTAGCTATTAGATGCTAGCTATTAATAGCTATTAATAGCTATTAATAACTATTATAATATCTTAATAACTCCTAATCTAATACTAACTCTTATCTAAACTACTATTAGTAGACCTACCTTTAGAAACACACTCTCTAGTAATACTAGCTACTCTCTAGCTAGCTATATAGTATACTCTATATAATAGGCACTAGCCTAGGACCACCTTGGTCCTACGGCGGCACTACTATAGTAGTATATAGGTTTTCCCCCCTGCACTAGGGTTTTTCCTGTATAATTAAGTAGCTAAGGTTCTAGTAAATAGGGACTAGCCCTATCTAGTGTAATAATAATAATAATAATAAATAAGGGGTCCTCTAGCTTTTTATACTAATAGTTCTTATTATAATAGCAATAGTACCTTTAAGTTAATAGATAATTAAATTAACTCCCTAGTAAAGCCCCTATTTATATTAAGAGGTCCTTAGTATAGAATAGCTTTATAGGTGTTTAATAAAGCCCCTATTTATATAAGAAAACCTAGACTATAAAAGAAGGGCTCTAGAATAGAAAGTCTCTTTAGTTCTTAGTTCTAATTTATATAATTAAATAGTATCTTTAACTAGAACCTTATTATTAGTTAAAGATATTGTAATTTTATAATCCTAACTAGTATTATTTCCTTTTAGGTATTATAAATATAATAATCTTCTAATATTTATAAATTAGAATACTAGGGCAATAAGAGTTATATATCTAATGCTTTATATTAATAATTAAATAGTATCTTTAACTAGAACCTTATTATTAGCTAAAGATATTAGGATATTAATAAGAGGTTGTCCCTTATAAATAGCTTCTAATATAGTGGTTTTCTTATATTATAGTCTTAGATGCTAGGGCAATAAGTTCCCTATAGTTATTCTTAGTCTCTTATAATTAAATAGTATACATTACCTAATCCTAGTTATTATACCTTATGTTACTTAGATTCTTATATTATAGTTATAGTTACTAGGAATATATATATAGCTTCTCTATATATAAGTTCCTCTTAATTCTATATAATAATTACTATAATTCTAGTCCAAATTCTCATTCTTAATTCATTAATAATGCAATACATATATGTTCTAAGCTACCTAGGCCTAAATGCCCTTATTTATACCTATCTGATCTTGCGCTCCTGCGCCTATTTGCACTAGTCCCGGCCCTTCCGCGCCTGACCTCACAGGTCGCGTCACTACTTACACACTACCTAGGGTATATATAGTACTTACTTAGCTTACCTATAGGAGGTATAAAGGGCGTATATAGTAAGACAGAAGAAGACGTTCCTTTCTTCTTCTGTATAATTAATAATAACTCTATGAACGCTAGATAGCAGTTGCTCTCTAGGCCAGTCCATAACAACTTCCACCTTTTATGACGTATCTTGACGCACGCGCGGATAACCCCTAAGTTACGTGTCGACTGGAGCCGATAATACGGCGGCTTCAGCACGTAACATTAACTACCTTACTATAGTTATCCTAAGGAATATTACACCCTATATAATAGTCCTATATATATTTATTAAGTATAGTATAGAGCTTAGATAGCTTTACTATATTAGCCTAATTAATACCCTTTACTAAAATAAGCTTTTATTTAAAGTAAATATAGAAGTTAGTAAATTATTTATTAGGTTATTATTCTAATTAGTTAAGCTCTAAGATAGTATATTCTAATTAGTAAGGGTTTAGAAATATACTATTAAGATAGTTAAAAAACCTCTAAATACTATAGTTAAAGCTATTATTAAGCTTAAAGAAGGGTGTAATATAGGCCTATATCTTAGGGCTTAAGTTCTAGTAAATAAGGTACTATTTATTATATTTATTACTAATAAAGTTAGAGTCTACATCTAATTTATATATTATAAGACTCTACTATACTAAGTATAATATCTTATTACTATTATATAGGGCCCCTATTAGTAATAGCTTTTGTAGAGGCTAATCTAATTAGGGAATTATTATAGTAGTAGGCTAGCCTATTATATTCTTAATAGGAATAGTTATTCTTATTATAGTAGTCTACTATTATAGTTCTATAATATATACTACCTACTATATAATTATATTATAAAGAAATTGCATTTCTTTATATTTACTTATCTACCCTATAGGGGTATTATATAGTAAACTTATTATAAGCTTTATAAATTATTTATAGTTTCTTTACTAAATTAAGGATAGTTAATAATTATTATAGACTAGCCTAGAGAGTAACTACTATCTAGTATTTATAGAGTTATTATTAACTATATAGAAGAAGAGAGGAAAGTCTTCTTTTATCTATCTATATATAGCTTTTATACCTTCTATAGGAAAACTAAGTAAGTACTATATATATCCTTATAGGACCCTAGCCTATTCTAATAGGTGTCTAATAGGGGACCCTTACGCATATATAGCCATTGCGCCTTACACATTAGGTCCGCTGCTCTTCCGATAAGGATCCGAGCCTCCAGCTCGAATCTATCACAATTATATAAATTATAGCCTAGTTACTACTGCTTTCTTTAATAAAGGAATTTAATCTATTACCTTCTATTTATATTACTAATAACCTTATATAATTTACTTAACTATTAAGAGGCTAATTCTACTACTAACCTTACTAACTAAGGTATAATATATAATTTTATAGTTTCTTTTTATAAGTATAATTATATATTACTTTTTAATAGTTATAAGCTTTAAAAGATACCTAAAATAAGGCCTACTTTATAGTATTTTATACTCTTTTTAGTGTTTAAAGGTTTTATATACTATATAGAATAATATATTAAAGATAGCTATAATACTATAGAAGCTTTTGCCTAATAATATCTCTATAATTATTATAGATCTCTATATAGGGGAAAACTTATAATATTTCTAATAATTTACTAATATTTTAGTGCTAAAGATATGATTATTAGGCATTGTAGTGGAAAGTTGTGATGGATTGAAATTGTTAATGCATTTGTTGTTATAATGCAAAAGTAAGCGTGCACGCGACGCGTTAACGAACTTCTAGGCCCCCACTGTAGTATACATATACGGTGCAGTGATCGGAATGAGCGATTACTGGCGGATCTTTTGATGACCATTGGCGTGACGGGCACACCTTCCTGTTTCTCACACACAACGCCACACTGTTCTTCTTTGACCAAATCTGACCAAGCAAACATGCCTCTGTGAACACAAGGGAAATATTGGGCTTGGAGCGAGATGTTTGCTACCTCGGCGCGTCAGAGCGCAATCCGTGTAACACTTCAACATTCACTTAACAACCTTCAAGGGTTTTCCCTTAAAGGTGTTCTTTCCCTTCTTCCTACATAATTCAGCTTCATCAAGTTTTTCTCCAACAACACCACCTAGGTCAATCAACAACCTCCGACAATACGATGTCTGATCAAGAGATTGCGAGTCTTCGACAAGAAATCGAACAGCTGCGGCGCGAGAAGGAGGCCGCCGAGGAACGGGCAGAACGAGAGCGGCAAGACAAGGAGGCCGCCAAGGAACAAGCAGAACGAGAGCGGCAAGACAAGGAGGCCGCCAAGGAACAAGCAGAACGAGAGCGGCAAGACAAGGAGGCCGCCAAGGAACAAGCAGAACAAGAGCGACGTGAGAGGAAGAGTCTTGCACGCCAAAGCCAGTTGACCACGTTCGAAGAATACATACGAAACTGCCACATCTTCCTTTACAAGAGCTTCAAGCTTGCTCATGAGTCTTTGTCCACAACAGGATCTACAAAGGTTAATGGCAAATTGTATCCTATGTGGATTCGCCCTTGGACCGAATTCACAGAATCACTACGCCAACGATACTTTGAGGTGGCTAAAGCAGCCTGTGGAAGCAATCGAGTATTTGAGCCAGAGTATACTACACGCCGCAGTGGAAAGAGCATCTCTGGCAGATTGGCAGGCAACGAGAACGCGGTCAGATTCTTTGAAAAAATCGCAACCGAGGGAGCCGTGTCTCAAATTTTGGAGCATTTGGCAAGCCTTCCTGAAATCCGTTCAAGATACAAATTCAGCAGCGTCGAATTTTGTGACAATAACCGAGAGGTTACGAAACCGAGTGGCCAGGGCCTATCAGCGAATGAAGACCAGGTGGCCGAGGATATTCCGGCGCGACGGACCGGGACAGGATCAAACCAACGAGTGACATCTGAGCAGAAAGAGAAGTCTCGTTCGACGTATCCTGATGGGTTTGCGCTCCAGATACGGGCTGGTGGAGACAAGACTGCGACAGTGGTTTATGATTACAAGGCAGCCCACCAGATTCCAGCCGCTCATGTCAAAAAGGCTTTGGCGCGGAAAACCCTTTTTATGGAAGTTGTTGCGCAGATCAATAGCAACAAATCCAAGATTGGTCCTGAGCAGGAAGAAATACGGTCGGAAACCAGAATAGCCATGTCGCTTGTGCAAGTCTTTGACTACATGGTCACCTACGGGCTGGCATATGGCTATGTTGCCGCAGGCCAGTGTCTGCTGCTACTTCATTACAATGAAGCCAATCCAGATACTTTGTTTTGTCACCCTTGTGTGCCCGATGAAGATGTTTCGGGCCCAGATGGGTCAGAAAATATAGCTTATACGGCTGTTGCCCAGCTGACAAGTCTGATTTTGATGAGCACTGAATCTAATGCCTGCGATGAAGACTCGCTCGCTGCATCTCTGGAATATGCACATGTGGCTTTGAAGAAGTGGCCTATCCCCTACGAGGAAGCTGCGGAAGCTCTTTCGGCAGATGATACTGAATCATCGCCGGAGCCGTCATCATCACCGCTACAAGGCTCAGGTGACGAGGAGTTCCAATCCAAGGCAGCCCCGACCGGCCGATCGGTTACCTTGCGTCCCAGAAAAGGCTGCAGATCCATACCCTCTCCTCACCGCATCGATGACAACGATGAGGGGGGGGCTGACGGTACCCTACCGCCACGGCAGAGCGAAATCAATGCAGAAAAACGAAAGAATGCTCTGTCGAGCAGCAGCTCTGAGGGGGGGGTCGGAAAGTCTGGCTCAACACCCAAGAAGCAATACTGCTCGCAAGCTTGTTTGCTCGGTCTGAAAAGGGGTTGGGACCTCGATATTGACTGTCCGAATGTGGACTCTCATCGAATCATGGTTACTACAGGTGGTACGAGGCATCCTATCAATGCCAATGAGTTCACGCGCCTAGTCGCCGACCAACTTCGCAGTGATGTTTACAAACACTGCTCCGCTTTATATAGATCGGGTAAGGCAGGGGGGACAGGCGTATTGTTCAGGCTAGAACTTGCAGCCTACGGTTATGTGTTTGTGGCCAAGGGAGCATGGCCTAATTGTGTTCAGTATTTGCAGCATGAGTGCCGCGTATACACTTACTTGGAGCCACTTCAAGGTTTGGTGGTGCCCGTACACCTAGGTTTGGTCCACCTGGACCGGGGTTATCTTCTGCCAGGGATGGTACGGGCAACATGCATGATGTTGATGTCGTGGGGCGGCGAGCCCTCGGTGACGTCCGACGTCGACGGAGCCGTCCTGGACCAACAGCTACATGACTCGCTGCGAACTCTCGA
The DNA here is from genome assembly GCA_013435705.1 of Claviceps paspali. Taxonomy (NCBI): domain Eukaryota; kingdom Fungi; phylum Ascomycota; class Sordariomycetes; order Hypocreales; family Clavicipitaceae; genus Claviceps; species Claviceps paspali. The sequence goes on along the minus strand of JABAEC010000085.1, from coordinate 98,324 downwards.
GAGTTTTGGTATTGACCACGGCGATGTGTGTGACGCCAATGTGCTATGGAATGCAGAGCGCCGCAGAGTCATGGTCATCGATTTCGATTGTTCTACGATTCAACAACCACTGAAGCATCGACAACTCTTAAAAGTATCTGGGGCATTATCTAGGAGGAAGCGAAAGCGCAGCCTGTCGAACATTTCGCGAAGATTCAAGAGGGGGTGCACATCATCGCATGTCGGCAGCATGACGTCCAAGGCCGGTGCGGGAGATGCAAGTGGTTGAGGGCTGCCTATGGGATCGTCGGTTCGTGCCTGCTTGAACCTTTTTGGGTCATGGCGGCCGCAGCCATGTTGGATGAAGCGTTATTCTGTTTGAGCGCAAGTATCTTAAAGTACTGTTCGTCTTCAAAGGCACACGATGATGTCTGCCGACCCGCGAAACCTCAGCGGCCCATAGCACGTTGGTACTCGAGGGGCCACTCCTAGCATAGGCCTTAGAGTGGCAAGCTTTAGTACTTCAATATCGTTATCCGCACCCTGTTGATTCTGTCTGGTTCTGGTCACGCCGTCACAATTGCCCTTGTCTCTGATCGTCTTTTCACAAAACCAACTTTCATCATATCCGCCACTTACTATTCGCCGGCTAAAGTCAGGACCGCGGCCTCTACCGCGGCCTCCCCCCTAGCCCTTGCCCCTGCCTTACCACTAATGGGTCCAGGGTCTATACAAGGGCCTGCGCAGCGACTTGCCGGCAGCGTAACGACCAACAGACAGTAGGAACCGTAGCGGGCCGTTTCGGACCCCCCCCCCACTACTGTAAAATTTCCTGGTTTGATAAGGCATATAATATAGTATTCGCTAGATGACCTAGCCGGGTCTAATGATTGGTCCGAAGCCAAAAGAAGAGTATCGGAATAGAGGTGCTGACTCTAAGCAGCTCTCCTGACGGGGAAGGGTTGGCTGACTACGACGGATCCTGTTACTTGGGGACCGACAGGAGCAAGAAATCCGCAGATTGCATTGAAGGAGCATTAATGCAATAGGAGGTATAGGTCAGAGTGTGCAACACCATGTACTAAGATCGCGCAGGCCAAGATCCCGAGGTTGTATAAGACGTTCCAGTACGTAATAGGCAGCGACTTCTGGCAAGTATATATCTTTACTATTGTTGTTTCTATAGCGTGGAGAAACGGAACGAGCTTTTGAATGTGGAAATAAATTCACCTCTATTCCGCAAAATTCATTTGTGTCGGAAAAAAAAAATAGACTCACGGCCACACAACGCAGATACGCGATCCGTTTTCCGTTTTCCGTTGCAGATGGATATGAGGGGCTAAGGGCAGCTAAGATTATACATGCTCGCCGCCTACGGCAGAAAACGAGGTATAGCTTGCCGTTGTCGCTGAGGTTGACAACAGCAACAACGCTGCCGGGCCGGCAGCAACTATAGGAGGTTTCCAAACACCTTTATGGTGATTATTTTAGCAGAAATAATTACTAGGAACTCACTCTTTCCCCACATGTCGCACAGATTATAAAGTGCTTTTTTAGACACATTGCGTTTTCTCAGACAGGAACTGTTTACTCCGAGATATAGCCTGCTATTTCGGTGCGAGGTGCGGGAGTCGGAGTGACATACCGACAAGTTGCTACCGTTACGTCTATGGACCAATAGATTGCTCACAGCAACTATTGAACCTTGCATTTTGAGAGAAACGGTGGCTGGAGGGGTAATACCTGAATGTGTAGTGATAGGTGGTAGAGAGAGACGAAACGAAGGATGTGAATTTTCTTCCTTAGAAGAGATGCCGACTCTGCCGGGGGCTGAGCCTTGCCCGCAGCTGTCATGCACTATAAAAAATCGAATTGTGGGTTTTTTCGGCGATAAGAGCCAACTGCGGCACGGATTTCAGGCGATAGAAGAAGAACAAGGCTTCTGTGGCTGGCTGTGATAGTTCTAGCGATTGACGGTAAAAGAAACGGGTATCGAAGACACGGGCCGAGGAAAGTTGGCTTTGTATACTAGGTACAGAGATGCCGCATGACGAAGTAAGAAAAAGACAACGGAGTTTTTTTTCTTTTTCTTTTTTTTCAACACAAAAAAAAAGGCCTTTTTTTATTTTATTTCGGTCAATGGAACGTTCCCGGATAAGAAAAACCGCGCAGTTCTCCTCTCTGCTGTAATTATTTACGTTCCCATAAGCAATGGCTCGGAGAATATGACGCACGGGAGGAAGGAGGAAGATGCCGCTGCCGTATGGGCGTATGGGGCACACACTATCTACTATCTGCAAAGCATATCGCAGTTCAGTCATAACGTAAAAGTTAAAGTCTAGCATGCCGTCTGATTGGGCTAGCCATCCTGCCATCTCCGAATACCAATTTCTTTCTTTGCGAGGGCTTATTGAATTCCAACTTTAGATCAGTCCAATAGCCGACACGATGTCCGACACGGTGTTCGTCGACAATGGGTGAGAGCTCGTTTGCCGACGCGGAGCCTGCATCGCCAGCGTCGTTCCGTGCGGGACAAAAAGACCGTGTAATCGGCATCTTTGCGCCGCAAAGGGTGGGGGGCTTCTTTGATCTGCAGTCTTCTGCATGCTAGGATGCTCGGTGGCTGAAAGAGGGGGGGGAGATAACCCCTCGTTTGTTGAAATCTTCCGGGGGAGGTTACATTTTCGCGGTTCCACGGTTTGGCACCGTTGTGTGAGGGGGGGAAGTTTTACCTCTCTGTGTCTATAAAACACCAGAGGGGACTCTTGCGTATGGTTCGTCCTGCTGCTCCATCTCCTCGCCATCGAAGCTTCCCCCTTAGCCTAGGCAGAGCCACTTGTCGGGTTTGTTTTGATTTAGGGCGTGCTCGCCAGTCTGCGTATTTGTTTGCTGTGCTGCATTCCCATGAAGTCATGGCTCAAAGTGACAAGACGTTCGTCGCCGCGACAGGGCCAGCTGCCGAAGCAGATACGGTCGGCAGAACAGTCGAGCAGAACAAAACGCCTCAATTTCCGGACATGGAGGTCGATCGTCGTGCAGCCGTCGAGAAGAGGCTGAAGCGCAAGCTCGACGCCCGATGCAGTCTGTTCGTGCTCATCTACATCATGAACTACCTCGACCGCAATAGCATCTCAGCCGCTCGCCTCAAGGGCCTGCAGGCTGATCTCGGCATCGACTACTCCCAGTACGCGACCTGTCTCAGCATCCTGTACGTGGGGTATATCCTCATGCAGGTGCCCTCCAACATGGTCATCAACAAGATCCAGCGCCCGTCGCTGTACATATCGTGCGCCATGCTCGTCTGGGGGCTCGTGTCTACCCTGTCCGGCAGCGTCACCAGCTTCGCCGGCATGGTCGTCAACCGCTTCTTCCTGGGCTTCGTCGAGGCAGCCTTCCTGCCAGGCGCATTGCTCATCCTCTCCAAGTGGTACACCCGCCGCGAGCTGACCACACGCAACGCCATCCTCTTCTGCGGCAACATCATTTCGAACGCCTTCTCCGCCCTGGTCGGCGCCGGCGTGCTGTCCAACATGGACGGAGTGCTCGGTCACGCGGCCTGGAGATGGCTCTTCTGGATCGAGGGCTCCATAACCATGTGCTTGGCCATCTGTGCGGCCTTTGTCCTTCCGGACTTGCCGCACAACGCGCGGGGGTTCACAGACGAGGAGCGCCTGGTCGCGCAGCTGCGCCTCGTCGAGGATGTGGGCGAGCCCGACGCGGACTCGGCCGAGCAGGGTATCTTTGCTGGCCTGACGATGGCCTTGACTGATTCCAAGATCTATGTCATGATGCTGACTATGACGTCCTATGTGGCGGGCCTGTCGTTCAATGCCTTCTTTGTACGTATCTTCAATTTAAAAGTATTCTGCTTCTTTCGTTCTTCTTCTATCGTTGTCCGCGTGTAAAAGCTGATAATTGGGATAAACGCAGCCGACTCTCACCAGCACCTTGGGCTTCGGATACGTGCCTACACTTCTTATGAGTTCTCCGCCATGGGTCTTCTCGTGTATTGTATCGCTTTTGAACGCTTGGCACGCGGATCGCACACAGGAAAAGGTACGTCTGTCAAGGGACGAAACTGCTTTTTCATAGTTATTTGTCTTCCTCGTCTCATTGGTGAAAAAAAAATATGCTAATGGCAGTATTTACAGTTCTGGCACACTGTCTGCCCAATTCTCATGGGACTCATCGGCTTTATCATCAGCATGTCCACTCACAACGTCGCCGCCCGTTACATCGCCCTCTTCCTCCAAGCGGGCTCCTACGCCGGTTTCATCGTTGCGTACTCGTGGGTCAGCTCCTCGTTTCCCCGCCCGCCGGCGAAGCGAGCCGTCGCGATTGCGCTCATCAATGCATTCTCTCAGCTGGGTAATGTCGCGGGCTCCTACGTATGGGACCTCTCCGATAACGGATATCGCAAGAGCTACGGCATCGTTTTTGCCATGTTTTGCCTCACCATAATGGGCTGCTGGATCTTCAGGTTGATCCTGCAGGGCCTAAACAGCAAGCTGGAGGACGAGGAGACGTTGCAGATCACTGACGAGGGTCAGGGCCAAATGGGCCTTTCCGGGCGCACTGCACATGGCAGTGAGACACTCCAAATGCCCAAGGGATATAGATATCTGGTTTAAAATTTAATTTGCAAAGTTTGACATGGATTATCAAGACAACGATGGGCACCTTATGATGTCATGAGCAATTTTCCTGCGTGGCAAGTGCGACGACACGAGAGAAGGCTGTTGTGTGGCAATGGCCACATAAACAGTCTTTTTCTTATTGAAGGCAGATGCAGCGTCATCGGGGGGGGACGGGAAACGAAAAAAAAAAAAAAAAAAAAAAAAGTCTCATCAAATGATACCTTGAGTCGATGGGTTTGTTCCAACGATTTTCCTAAAAGGAATAAACAGACAGGGGCCACCACGGCAACTGGGCTAATGTTGTGTTGTAATTTGCTCTCTGGAGATAACGGCAGATATCAGATATGCATGGACCGGGGTATTCGCTTATTGTTGCTTATTGTTCAATCGAGTTAGTGCACCGTGCTCCGCAGTAATAAGTAGTAAGTAAAAAACGTAGTAGTGATACTGAGAACAAAGCGGGGCTTCCCGACGCGCTAGGTCGTCGTTGAGTTTATCGTGTGAGGCTCGATCCACCTTTTTCATTCAAGTCGCTTTTCATTACATATTACATACAGTATTACTGGGACATCCGGCCGGCACCTTGGCTCGTCTCCGACATGGAAGACGACTCGGCTGAGCCCGAGCCAAAGGCTCGCAAGGCTTGCAGTAAGTCAGTCTCATGGTTCAGAGCCCCCGCTCGCGGTCGGTGACTGAGTGCTCTCCAGTCAACTGTCGGAAACAAAAGATGAAGTGTCGAGTCGACTCGGGCAGAACGTGCCGGCGCTGCCAACGGGCTGGACTGCCATGCATCTTTGTACCTCGTGCCAATGCGTCGGCACCACTGGTCCCTGCGTCGCTGCCGCTTTCGGCATACCAATCGCCCGACGTCGCCAACGACATACTGCAGAGAGTAAAAGCAATCGAGGACCACTTGGGGCTAGGTGGCTCGCCTAGCCAAAGTCATCTTGCTTTCGAGACCCAGCCAGACGAGCCGGTGGAGCCTTGGCATGACTATGAGCCGCTGGACAAACTTTGGGAGGTGTCCGCTATTATGGAGCGTTGCTCTGTTGGCCATCGTGATGCAGTACTCTGGAAGAGGAGCAACATCAGACACCTGTGGAAGACGTGAGAGCATTTAGTCTTGTTGTTGCCTTGATTGTCTATCCCTGCTAACCGTGGGAGGGAGGGGGGGAGGGGGTTTGTGATGTATAGATTCCACAGCAAGATGCCAGGGCTGCACTTTTTCCCCAAAGCACAAAAGTTCTCATCTCCCGGGCCTGTACTTCTGGCCGCGATGCTCTACTGCTCAAGCGTCCGAGGAGACGCAAAATATGCCGTCCTTGCTCCAGGCTATTTCAGTATTCTCTGCTGCGTCATCGCACAGCTCGGCGTCCCGGGAAGCGAAGTCAGCTCGCCACTTTCCCAGTCAGAGGAATCGGAACAGTACGCCTTCCAGACCGTCCTGGGTCTCGTTCTGGCTGGTCTTCTAAACGAGGGAAACGTGCACGAGACTGGTGTTTGGATATCGATAGCATACAGGCTTGTGCTAGAGCATTGTCCACCGCAGATAGATGAAGCATATTGCGATTGGCGAAGATTGTTCAGTGGTGTGCAGATCGTGGACCTGGAGCATGCGTCTCTTCATCTTTCCTCGCCCGCCGTGCCAGTCGAACCGCCGCTTGTCGTTTTGCAAGTATCTCTCAAAGATCAGCTCTATCGTCTTTCTCGCATGATGCACACGGGACTCACTCATTTCTCCGGTCGTGGTCTGCCGTCGATATGGTCTTGCTTCTCTGGCAGCGTTCTCGACACAGCCACATCGCCAGACTCTTTCACCCCCGTTGACGCTGCCGTCATTCGCGATTGGGCGAGGAGCCTGGATGACTGGCTAGTTGAGTTCACAAAGGGTGGCAGTGACTTGGATCAGCAGCGTATCACTGTGTTTCGTCAGTATGTTCTTCACCGATTAGTAGTCCTGTCTATATACCACCCTGCCCGGGGCTGCAACCTCGGCTCGAACAGCATCTCCATGAACGAACAACACGAATTGTTGCTTTCCGCGCGAGCGACACTGCGGCTTCATTTTAACGACAAATCAATATGGTCGAATTGGGACTTCGTCATTATATCATGGGCCGCACTGATTGTCATCAACGGAATGGAAGCCGGTTTCGGTGAAGTAGACGGTCAGTCTTGACCCATGGAGCTGGGCTTGGCGAAGACGGGAGCGGGAAAACTGACCTTTTTGCAGATAGGAGGATCATATGCGTGCATCTAGACATGTTGCGGGAGACACACGAGCCTCAGCCCAATTTACGGTCGAAACTCGCCAATGTATTGGAGCAAAACCTGCAAAAACTTGACTGTGCGAGCGCCTCCGTCGTAGCGCCATCGCCCATTCAGCCCATCAACTCGAACATAAGTTTGGACTATTCGTGGCAGATCTTCGATGGCGCAATCATGACGGAAATGATGAATCCCTTTTGGTCACCCGAATTGCAGCCGTCTACCTAGTAAAACCGCTGGAAAATGGACGAGCTCCACACGACAGATCGATCGGAAAGCGGAATATACACCTTTAGACTGTTCAAAAGATAAGAGAGAAAGGGAGCGTGGGAATAGGGGCGGAAGTAAGCAGTAGTCCCTGTTTCTGGAATGCTCACTTTGTCAAACAACTCCAGGCATTCGACGCTGTCTTTTTTTTTTTTTTCCTGGGAAATAAGATGCTCAACTTGACCGTTTGATAGTCCCAGGATGGCCGTTAATGGAGAGCCAAGAGCTGGTATATGATCTGAAAGAGCCTCGAGAGGACACAAGCCTTGGAAATTGACTAGCTTGTTTTGATAAAGTGAGCCACAGGGGAGACGCCGTCAAAATCTCAGATGACAGAGTAGCAGGGTCGTCTGAAGGATATCATGAATGCAGTATTTATTATGATGGTCGACGATACGAAGCCACTCAGGCCTACTCAAAATCAGTGCGTGCCAATTTTTATTTTTTTTCGCTTCACCATCCCCATTGGTGCCGGCAAGTCACGCCAGGTAGTGGCAACACTGCTCCAAACACCGCTAGCCAATACAACTCAAGACGTTCCAAACAACATCGAAAGCATGGTTTGGGTGGTTTTAGGGCTCTACATGGCTTGCACGCCCACGATATCGATTGAGATTTTCGGAGTCGGTGACGCAGACGAATTTCGTGCATTTTGGAGGTTCACGAGCCCGCAGGTCGGCCTCGTTGTGACGATCCAGCTTTGCACTTTCTGACTGTCGGCTTTTGTGGCGGGGAGAGGCATTGCGTTACGAATAACTGATATGATGACATTCACGTGATCGGAGTTTGGGGCCAAGATACCGGACACCGGTCTGCCTAGCGCCTAGCAGGTAACAGAGACGGAGACGTGAGAAAATAAAAGTGGTATTGACGCGGCTGATCTTGGGCGTGGTGGGTGGTGGAGAGGCCTCTTCAAACCCTCGATTGTGAAAGCCCCTTTCCTTTACTGCCGGCGTCGAACGCAATCTGTGTTAGAAAAAAGGCACGGCTAGTATCAGCTACAATGACCACGACGGATACATCCTACCTTATTGTCGGCGCGGGAGTGTTTGGAATTTCAACTGCCTATCACCTCATTCGCAAGTATCCCTTTGCGTCGGTCACGGTGGTTGATCGGGATGTCTTCGATGCCGACAATCGGGTGGCTGCATCCTGGGACTGGAATAAAGTGATGCGGGCTGAGTACGATGATGCATTCTACTGCGAATTGGCGCTTGAAGCACAGGACATCTTCACGTCCGATCCCCTCTGGCAACCATTTTTCCACCAAAGCGGGCTGTACTGGATGTGCGGCTCCGATTATGCGCGAGACTGCACCAACAACTTTGAGGGGCTGGGAAGAGGAGACAACGTGGTCGTTTGGACCGTCGAGGAAGCGAGAAAACTGTTTGGCGGTCTCTTCGACGAATCAGACTACACACATGTCGAACAGGTCTTGGTGAATGAGACAAGCGGCTGGGTCGCTGCGGGCGATTGCTTGCAAGCGGTGACACGCGCTGCGATGAAGCTCGGTGTCAAATACGTGACGGAAGAGATTACAACATTGCAATTCGATCGAAACCACACCTGTACTGGGGTTGAGACCACCAAGGGAAACACCCTGGAGGGATCCTGTGTTATTCTTTGCACTGGCGCGTATACGCCAAAGCTTCTCGAACTGAGTGCAGCCCGCAGCGGGATAAATAGCCTTCGAGCCGAATCTAGGATTTTGGCCGGTGGCATAACAACCGGCATGACGAAGCTCGACAACGAGACGTTGGCAAGGTTTGCTGACATGCCCGTTGGCGTACAAGGATACACTGCAAAAAAAGGTATCTTGACATCACATCAGCTTGGAGGCGTAAGACAAGAGTTGGGCTAAGCATTATCCACAGAACCTTTCATCGGCAGCCTACCACCCACCAAAGATGGCGAGTTGAAGTGGTGGGGCCAAAAGATCTTTAGAAATACAGAAGAAGTTCTTCCGGGACGGTTCATCTCCATGCCGCCTGCGGAGCCCGACTATGCGCAGTGGGAGATATCGGGACAGCAAAAGCAAGACATTTTGAACGTTAGTGGCGCTTTCTATGGTCAGCAAACCTCGAAATGGAAATACGAGAAACATCGAGTCTGTTGGTGCGTTAAACACCTCCCTCGCCCCTCCCGTTCGTGCCTTAGGGGCATGACTTTAGAGACTGGTCACGTTTTTTTGACCTGCTTCATTCAACAGGGACGCATTTACAACTAGCTCTGATTTCATCATCTCACCACACGCCGCCTCGAGAGGTCTTTATGTCGCCACGTGTGGCTCCTTTCATGGGTTCAAGTTCTTCCCCATCATCGGGAAGTACGTAGTGCAAATGCTGGAGGGTTCGCTACCGTCACAGATGGCTGGGAGATGGGCTTGGGATCGAGAGCGGCCCGACCCGTCCGCTGACCCCGACTGGCCGAGGATGGAATTGAGAGATCTGCTGGATTCCGTCAAGGTATCTGGGCTGTAAGTGTAAGACTGTGTTGAGGCAGATGTTGATTCTTAGCACAGGAACGCTGCCGGCATACAATGAACTGAGTCGTGGGAATTTCTCGTGGGGAACACACAGCTAGCGCTATGAATGAAGTAGAGGGTTGTAGGACGCTGTTCCTTTTGCTGTATCAAAGGATTTGCTAAATGACGACATTCCGTAGAGTCCACTACACTAATTAGCATTGATCATTCTCCATCTTTTCTCAACACGACATAGTGGAATAGAATAGTCCCTTGTGGTATTGGGGCGTACACGCATACACCACCTAAGATTGTCCCGGCCCAAGGTTACACCAAGTTTCAACGGCGTTCTACTCCGATCACGTGGGCGGTCCGCGATGGCTATTCCGTCGGCCAAAGGTTGCTGGACGCATGTGTCTGTTGGTGAGTCACCTTTTTTTTCTCTTTTTCTTGCCGAGGAAAACATATATCTCGCATTCGCCTTCGTGTGGTGTAGTTTGCGGAAGGTCCATGATTTCATCAACCTAACATCCCGCCACAACGACTTGATAGGTCGTACTCTTCCAAGCAAGAAACCATGGCCGCATCATTTTTAAAATCATACTTTGGGTTCGAAGGCTGCAAACCAGGCAACGAGCTCTCGAAGGAGAACGCTCCTGTTAGAGCTCTGCCCGCCAGCTGGTACACCTCACCGGAGCTGTACCAGCTGGAAAGACGAGCTATATTTTCTAAACAATGGCTTCTTACCACTCACAAAACGAGACTCCTGAATCAGGGAGATTGGCTCCGCTACGACGTGGCTGGGTACCAATTCATCATTACCAAAGACCGCCGAGACGGTATCCACGCCTTTCATAACGTCTGTAGGCATCGAGCCTTTCCCATAGTGACAAAAGAAACTGGCAACAACCATGTTCTGGCCTGCAAGTATCACGGCTGGTCATACGGACTGAACGGCAAACTGGCGAAGGCTCCGGGATATCAAGACATGGAGGATTTCGACAAGTCCGAGAACGGGCTTTTGCCCCTGCACGTTACCATCGACAAGAACGGCTTCATCTGGGTGAATATGGATGCAAAGGAGCAGCCTGAGAAGTCCTGGCAAGACGATTTTGATGAGATGGATGCGCAGCCTAGATTTCACGACTACAATTTCGACGAGTACCAGTTTGATCATGGCTGGGAGATGGAGGGATCCTACAATTGGAAAGTGTTGGCTGACAACTACAACGAGTGCTATCATTGCAAAACAACACATCCCGATATTCCGACCATCGCGGACTTGGATTCCTACTACGTCGAAACCAAGGGGGGCTACATTCAACATTTTGGAAATCCAAACCCCGAGCAGATTGCAAAGGGCCTGAACGTTGCCTGCACGTACTTTTTCCCCAATGCCTCTTTGAATGTGTCGTACGTGCTTGGTAATCCTACTCTCCGCCTGATTGTTTTTTTTTTTTTTTTTTTTTTTTTTTTTTTCAAAAAGCCCTCGCAACTGACGAACCATTTAATATAGTCCAAATTTCTTCTTCATCCAACGATTTGTTCCTCTTGGCCCCGAAAAGTCTATTATGAAGTACGAGGTTTTCAGAAACAAAAACGCATCGGACGAGGACTTTACGCTCATCGACGAAATGTACAAGAGGATCATGTCCGAAGACAAGGTTCTATGCGAGAATGCGCAGAAGAATATCAGCGCGGGCGTATTTGTGAATGGCGAAATGCATCCAACGATGGAAAAGGGACCCTTGTATTTTCAGAAACTTGTTCGTGATGCGTTGACAACACACTATGAGCTCGAGAGAACGGTGGGTGAAGAGGTGTGCCCTGCCCGGCAGCGTTTGCCTGACGGAGCCGAGGCGACTGAGAGGGACGTCGAGTTTTGCTCGGCGGTCGATTGTTGCAAGGTCAAATAGCAAGTGCGGTTGTATTTCTAAAATGCCAAATTCACGCATCGCCTTTTTTGATACTGCAAGGCACACCTCTTTTTGCCGGCGTCGTTCTAGTAGGTGGCATGATTACTGCGAGCAAAGAACATCTTTGTGGACAGGATACTGTTGTAACCAAATCTGACTGGTGAAAAAATAAAGGAATAAATGCGTGGGGGATATATCGCGCCTATAATGTGACGTAATTATAACGCACTTCTCCATCATCCCACCCCCGCTCCCTCCGCAACCCTCAACCCTTACCCACATACCGACGAGCTAATGCTTGCTAATCCCACCCCACACTAAACCCGCGTGGCGAACGGCCAGCTGCCAGCTGCTCAGGCTCCTGTATCGGCCAGATGCTGCAACCAACGACTGGGCGTCAACGATTACCCCCTTTAGATTGTCTTTACACATACAGGTGCTGACGAGTGGCGGGATTCCGTAAAGTCTTACTTATATTGTACCCCTCACCGTGCTCCTTCCCTCATTTTCTGCTCGACCTCCAATCCGGTGAGGCTGTTGGGCTTTTCCTTCTGCCGCCATGACTCCGACTGACGGGAAATGTGCGGTTGCTTCTCATGGGAGACGACGGTCTCATCATGCCTGCTTCCCCTGCAGGTTTGTCCGTCATTCTCGTCTCTCTCTTTTCCCCAACTGACCTTGTGCGACGCTGTAGAAGAAAGAAGACGCGATGTCCCGCTGAGAAGCCGTCGTGTTCAAGCTGCGCGCGACTGAAACAGCCATGTTCATACCCGGTCGCTGCTAAATTCGCAAGGGATAACTATTCTGTGGGTTTTTCTCGTCGTTTGCTCTTTCGAAGTCTGCACCAAGAATTCCCCCGCCACTAACTCCCCATGTAACAGGAGGAGAGGCTGGCGCATCTCGAAGAGAAACTGGATCTCCTCTTAACTGAGAGGTTGTACCGACGAAGTCCATCCTGTCAAGTTTACACCGTCTGACCAGGTTGAAAGGCCAAGTCGCATGTCACGTCGAGGACCAAGTCTAGAAGACGCAGCCGTTCATTCAGAAGAATCATTGTCGGTCACTCCACCAACAATCGAGTTGCAGAGTGGCGTCCCTTTAAGTAGTCGTGTATCGTGCCTCGGCTTCGAACCCGTGTCATCACGCGTCCGTCCCAGCACGTCTGAAATTTCCCTCGGAATTCGTCTGTATTTCGACTTCTGTCACCGACAACCAATATGGTGTTTCGATCGTGCAGATATTGGCGACATGGGTTCCGTTCCCATCGAACTCTCCTGCAGCATTCTGGCCATCACGTCACGTTTTTCGCAAAGGGCCGAGGAGCTCCGATCTTACGGGGACAATGCCAGAAGCCTGATCATGGCACGCATTTCCAATGGTGCCGTCAGATTGCCCACTATTGAGAGCTTGTGCCTGCTTTCTTACTCGTCTTTTCTTGGTACGATATCTTTACACTATCTACAGAAACACACACATACACACACACGACCTTGCTGACCAAAATTAGACGGAAATGTGCATCTTGGACAATTCCATCTCGGCATGGCCCTCCAACTTTGTCGGTCCGCCATGTTGGACTCGGATGCCGCATATGTCGTAGACGATGCTACCGCCGAGCGGAAGAAAAGGGTGTTCTGGAGTCTGCAGCTTCTTGATCAATATCACGGTCGTCAGACCGGCATTCTGAGCACACCAACGGAGATCTGGCGACAATCCTGCTCATCCAGTGCCGGAGATGGTCGAGGCTTCCAAGAAGATGACTTAAAAGCCCCCCCTCTCCCATTAGATAACCTTGGCCATACAATGCCGAGTGAACCCGGTATATGGAATACTAGTGTGAAGGTTGGGTGGGTATGGAGCCGTGTCCGGAAGTATGTTTCGGACTGCGCCCATGGCATTTTCCGAGAACCTTGGCGGAGGGATTCCACCTATGCCACCGTCTTGTCAGACTTCATGGAAGCCGAGAACAGCATCCCGATGTGTCATCGTTATGACTCGGTCAAGTTTTATGAACGAAAGGTGGAAGAGCTGAGGACTAACAGTGACTATTGGACGACATGGTTGAAGGAGCAGTTCACGTATCACGCCATACCCACAGTGCTGAACCATCCGTTCCTTTATATCATCGGAGCGCAGCATAACCCCAACTTGGCCATTCCCAACACTTTTTGGAGGAGATCATCCGAGCTGGCTCTCATCCACGCTACCTGGGTCGTCAGAATGATTGACATGGTGCTCGACAAGCAGGTGCATCTGACTGACCCGTTCTTTGGCCATATTGCCGCCATCGCTGCCACCGTGCATCTCTATTACTGCTGTGCGGCTGCTTCGAAACTCAAGCACAAGTCGAATGCAGACTTTGCAAAATGTCGAAAATTCCTGAAGCGATTCATTCCCTTTTCGCCTGCCTGCAGAGGACTTGTACGTGGCAATCTTGATCTATACATGCAGCTCGCCGCCGGCCGTTCGTGTGCTAATGAGACTTTTTCTCAGGACCGGAACCTGGACAAGATGACGCGAATCGCTGCCGGGTCGGAAACAATGGAGGTGGAGGACTGGATGCCGTCGAGAATTTATCTCAGCGTGGCTCTGATGTGGAATATCCTACGGTTCAACTGCACCGCCGATTCCCGTCAACTGGCGAGTACAGGACTCCTTGACGCCTCTTTGGCTCCCACAGTAGGGTGTGAAGACGAAGACGAAAGCACAACAATCGAAATCGTCGTCGCCACATCACCTGAAATCACGGTGAATACTGCCGACGGCGGCCAAGACGCGCCTACTCTCTCCTACAAGTGCACTACTATTGGTTCCTCGCCGAGTTCCCGGCAACACGCGTACAACGAGCTCTCTGCAGAGCAGTCGGACAATTTGGCATTCAACACCACGCCGTGGCTGTACGCAGACACCTCGCAATTCGACAACATGGTGGACTTGGTCTATCAAGATGCTCAGGCAACAGTGGGCAGTGATGGAGATCGATCGTGGTGGGATGGCGCCAATGTCGATGAAGGGCATCTCTCGTTGACGAGTGACATGCCAGACTGCAGGTCTGTGTTGTGCACACTGTGATGGCAGACTGCTTTTTTTGTTATCTTTTAATAATTTCATGCATCCTCTATACTGCCCCATATAAAAACCGATTCCGGGGTCTCGTGTATTGCAGTAGTTCCTTGAGTACACGCCACTCTAAGGAATAGAATCCCCTTTTGGCCTAGGAGTGTGCGTAATATCTGAGGGAACCGTTTTTGCGACGCCACTTCTTCTAAGTTGCCTCGGATTTCCAACTTTCCGATGGCCAGCCGAGCAGACGATGTACGCCTGTGGTTACCGAGCCAGACAGAATGTGTGGATGGAAATAGATAAACAAAACCATATTTGCATCTGGCGCGGTGTCATTAGTGTCAGATACACCAAGACTGCCTTGCCTGCCCTCTTTGAGAACGAGGACCTCGTTACGATAGATAGATGTTGTGGCAGCAGCTGCTCTGGACCGACCTCGGAGAACGAAGTGTGATAGGCACGCCCATGCTGAATGTAGTAATCTCAAGACAGCCCGTGCAGCGTGGCACCATGACCTGGCTTGCAGGGCTGAAAATACTTATGGACACGGGTGAACAGAACCCAACCTCTCCTTCGCCATCGCTTTCCCGCCGGGCCAATTTTGATTTGGTTTCCGGATGAGAGGCCGAGATAGATGGTCCCCTTTGCGGAACCGGTGAAGGGGGGAATGGCCAAGTCCCGAGAATGGAGATCTGCTCATTCGACTGCATGGCATGCCATGATGCATGAGTTTTGACGGTTTGACACAGCGACTGGGGAATTCAAGACGGAAACCGCGATGGGGGGGTGGTGTGCTCGAAAACAGTCTTTTGATCACGGCACCCCTATCCACCTTTGCTTTTATTGCCACCCACCCCACCCCGCACCTCTCTCTTCCTGCCAATGGTGTGCCGCGAACACGAAAGCGGGAACAGAACACCGAAATGGTTTGGAAAAGGCCGGTCCGGGTTCCGAGCCCCTTGCGCCGGGAACGCTCCGATCATGTGACCGCTGGAAGTCGGAGACCTTGTCGCACGTGTCATCGTGAACTTGGACGGCGCGACGGCGGGTGAATATTGGGTCGATGTGTCTGATCTATAATATGTCTATGACGGGGAGGAGGGGGGGGGGGGGGGGGGGTGGAAGAGCATCCAATGAAATAGACAGCATTGCTAGACTATAAAATAAATAGACAACAGATGTGTTTGTTAGCTATGGAATAAATAGACAGCATTTCTCATCTATAGATTAGAATACACAACAGCCGCGTTTCTCAACTATCCTCCCTTCAAACACAGCGTCATCATGGCAGCTGCGTCGAGGCAACCCCGCGTAGTCATCATCGGTGCCGGCATAGTTGGGACCAATCTTGCTGATGAGCTGGTGTCGCGTGGATGGACTGACATCACAGTCGTCGAGCAAGGTCCCCTGCGCATGCCGGGGGGGTCGACTTCGCACGCGCCTGGCCTCGTCTTCCAGACAAACACCTCCAGAACGATGAGTTTGTTTGCAAAGTACTCCGTCGACAAGTTCCTGCGTCTTGAAGAGGATGGCAAGACGTGCTTTGCGCAGGTCGGGGGACTGGAGCTGGCCACCACGCCACAGAGGCTGCAGGAGTTGAAAAGGAAACAGGGTTTGGCGTCGTCATGGGGAATCGAGGCCCATCTGGTCACGAGAGAGAGATGTCTGGAGTTGTATCCTCTTGTCAATCCCAGCATCGTGCTTGGGGGGCTCCATGTCCCCAGCGACGGCTTGGCCGACGCAGCCCGCGCGGTGCAGATCCTCATCACGAGAACCAGGGCGGCAGGCGTTCGCTATAGGGAGTACACGATGGTGACGGGGATCGAGCAGGAGGAGGGCTGCGTGACGGGCGTCGTGGCAGGCGCGGCTACTATCCCGGCCGACATCGTCATATCGTGCGCGGGATTCTGGGGTGTCGGGATCGCAGCCATGGTCGGACTATCCATCCCCCTGCTGCCGATGGCGCACCAATATGTCCGAACGACTGCGTTGCCGGCCAAAACATCTTTGAACAGCTCTCTGGCGAGTGCGTCACTACCTATCCTGCGGCATCAAGATCGAGATCTCTATTTCCGGGAGCACGGGACGCACTACGGTATAGGATACTATGGACATCGACCGCTTCCCGTCTCGGTGTCGACACTTGGTCCGCCCTCGCAGGGCGTCAACGACGTGACGATGCCGTCCCAGCTTGCCTTCACACCGAAAGACTTCGAACCAGGCTGGCAGCGGAGCCAGGAACTTCTCCCCGCCCTTGGAGAATCCGACATTGAGCACGGCTTCAACGGAATCCTCTCCTTCACGCCAGACGGCGCGCCGCTGTTAGGACAGTCATCCACTGTTGATGGCTTCTATGTCGCCGAAGCTGTTTGGGTGACGCATTCGGCGGGGGCGGCCCGCGCCATGGCAGAGGTCTTGACCTCGGGGACGTCGCAGCTCGATCTTGCCGAATGTGCGCTCGATCGATTCGAGGAGGCGCAGCTGTTGTCTCACTACGTCAGCGAAAGGTGCCAAGCGAGCTTTGCCGGAACCTACGGCATTCTCCATCCTCTGCAGCCCGGCACGTCACCGCGCAATCTCCGGCTCAGCCCGTTCTACATGCGGCAACGGGAACTGGGGGCTTTCTTCTTGGAAGCCGGGGCGTGGGAGTGTCCCCACTGGTTCGAGGCGAACAGGAAGCTGATCGCTGCGCTACCTCCTGAATGGCAGCCGGTTGAGCGGGATGACTGGTCCAAGCGGTATTACAGTGAGATTGCGGCGGCGGAAGCATGGAAGACGCGGACGGCCGTGGCAATGTTCGACATGACGCCTCTCTGGAGACTGGAGGTGAGCGGACCAGGCGCCGTGGGCTTGCTGGACTGGGTAGCGGCAGGCGATATCCCCGGGAGACCAGGGGCGGTCACGTACACGCTCCTTCTCGATCGTCAAGGAGGCATTCGGAGCGACGTGACGATCGCTCGAATGGGAAACGAGCTCTTCCAGGTTCGTGTAAACAGCTCGAGCGACCTGACCTATCTCTCTCGAGAGGCGCGCATACAGACCGACCGCAGACCTGAACGACCTGTCCACGTCCGAGACATCACCGGCGGCACGTGTTGCATAGGACTTTGGGGGCCTCTTGCCGAGGATGTTGTGAGAAAGGTGACCTCTGACAGCCTCTCCCACGGCGGTCTTCGCTATTCACGAGTCAAGAAAGCAAGCATATCGTGCGTACCGGTCACCGTCATGCGGCTATCCTGCGTGGGAGAGTTTGGATGGGAGATGCATACAGGCGCCGAGTATGGCCTGCGCTTGTGGGACGTCCTGTGGGAAGCCGGCCAACAACATGGCATCATCGCCGCGGGACGCAGCGCTTTCCACTCACTGAGGCTGGAGAAGGGGATTCGCCATTGCGGTGTTGACATGACGACGGAGCATGATCCCTATGAAGCGGGTGTTGGCTTTGCCGTCAAGCCGGACAAAAAGACGGCGTTTGTCGGACAGTCGGCCGTTCAGACTCTCGCAAAGAGAGCACCCAGTCGTCGACTGCGTTGTCTTACCATTGATGATGGGAGGTCTATGGTAATGGGGAAAGAGCCCGTCTTCGTGAACGGCGAGCCGGTGGGCTACGTCACAAGCGCAGCATTTGGCTTCACCGTCAGGAAACCTATCGCATACGCATATCTTCCTTCAACAGTGCGTATACAGGATAAGGTCGAGTTGGAATACTTTGGCAGTAGAATTCTCGCGACAGTGAGTGCCGAGCCACTGTACGATCCGGGAGGAAAGCGCCTCGGAGGCTGGTTGTAATTTGAGATTCCTTCAGACTTCTCGTCGGACAGAGTAGTTTCAATGGTGAGTTGCCGGACATTGTTGAGAAAAGAAAAAAGAAAAACCCCCGACATGGCCTGTTGTTACCAGGGACGGCTTGTTGCTATCACTCCTGAACCTTCCCCGGGCTTGGAGCGTCGTGACAGACTATCACTTCTAGGCGTTTCTTGTTCTTTATATCCAACCAGGATAGCCCGGCCGTCCATAACACAAGTGCAATCGAAGCTGCAATCATGGCCCACATGCCTCGCTGGTGTCGTTTTAGTCGTGTCCCTCCCGACTGAAGAAGAACAGAAAAGAAACTTACGACAAACCATGGCGCCATCGAGGCGCCGTAAAACACAATGCTCCACCAGGCATTGATTGCGTTGTTGCCAAGATTCATGCCGGCAAGAACGACACCGCGAAATGTGGCCTGCTCATGGCGCATGGCGTCGTTGCACCAGGCGAAGAAAGTAGCCTGGCATGCGTACACTTGATGTGGACTTTTATTTTAGCACGTCGAATTGCCTAGGTACTGCACCCAATTCGTTTTCAAGGGAGGCAATCTTTACCTGAGCCTGCCCAATAATACGCCGCCATGGTCAACGTCGTTGATCGTGGATTTGTCGGATCACCAGAGGCCACAAGAATCATGATTGAGGTGGCGATGCTTGTGAGACCGATGAAGTAACCAACCAGATATCGCTTGCCGTCCAGAGAGTCCGTCAATGTTGCCCAGAATAGGGTAGAAATGATGCCGACGGCTGGAACGCCGGTTGGATAGTTGTTTTTCTCCGCCACTGTGTATTTGCGCGTCGGGTGGTTCTGCAGGAAGAGTGCGAGTAGAGAGTTTGTGCTGAAGCTCTCAAGCTCACCGGCCAGACACCACAGGCCAACAAACCCCCACCAGTACCAAGATGTGAGAACCTTTTTCAAGAATGCCAACGTCAGAGGCGACTGGTCCGGAGCTTCCGTGGCGCGAGAGACGGCCAGTTGTTTTTCCTCCTGGGACAGATAGAATGCCGTGGTCGTCTGTGGGACATCGGGGAAGAACACGACACCATACAAGGCCACGGGGACGGTCAGGAGGCCGTCAATTATGAATAGCCATCGCCATCCCGCTAGGCCGAGACGGCCATCGAGGCTCTTGAAGATACCAGACTGGATAAATCCTCCAACGAGCGTACCGACCAACCCCGAGGATGTGAATATGCCACTCCGCTTGCCCAGCTCGCGTTCCGTGTACCATGCGCCAAGAATATAATGGGTGCCGACAAAGGTCGACGCCTCACAGACACCCTGGAAAAACCGAATGGCCATGATTGATTGCGGGCTGTGTGCGGACGCCGTTGCCATCGTAAGGCCGCCCCATATGACCATCATACCGGGGAACCAATATCTCGGCTTCACATAATGCAATGAAAGATTCGATGGCACCTGACCAATAACATATCTTTTGTCTTGTCAGTGGGGAGAGATTCGAGGGGAGAAGGGATGCGCGCAATGGTGGTCAACGTTACCCAACTGTAAAGCACGTGTTGATTTCATTCAGTTGGTTCCCAGAGAAACTCAAATCTTCTTTCATTCCCGAAACGTACGCATTTGCGAGATTGCTTCGATCAAGCTAGTAGATTGGAAGGTGTTGTTAACAGACGAGCCCCCAAGGATGGATGTATGCATGCATATGTTGTATTTTTTTATTTTTGCTTTTTTTGTCCGACGTACGTAATTGACCAGATAGCTGAGACAGCAGAATGTCAAGATGAAAAAGTCGATTTTGTGGACCAGTTTTCGCTCTCCAGGTTGGAGATGTCTCTTGGGGCGCCGACGGAGTATTTGCGAAGTCATCATGTCGGAAATTGATATATTGATTGCATCGCGAGCGGATTTCTGTCCTGCATTTGACGAGAACGCCTCGGCGCTGACCATGTTGCTTGGTCAATGTCTGGCAGTCTGAATTCTGCTCAGCCGCTTGGCAGGTGCACACAGCTGGGCGATATCGGAGGATGATATCATCCAACCCACCCCCCTCATCATCAATCGTTCGAGATGAACGATCTAGGTTGGACGGCACACCAAAAGAGGAGGATGTCGCGCAGAGACGCCATAAGTCATAGATCCTTAAACCTATCATAATAGCTAACTATATACCATGTAGGATTCCGGCGACGGATAAACTGGCCGACGGAACAACCCTGGACCAGTAGGGCATTCGATTATATATAACGCACTTCATATCTTGGCCTTTAGCCACCTTCCCGTCCCGGTTATGAGGCGCCGTCATTGTATATAGTGCCCATTCACATAAAACAACTTGGTCGTAAATGAGGCTTATTTGGGAGCACTACTTCAACTGTACTGACAAAACCGAAATAACTCAGGCCCAGTGACGCGACCTATTTGCGCAGTTCGCTCACCCGTCTTTTCATGACGAATATAGCAACGTGCGCATGCGCATTCCGACCCTTCAAGGAATTCAGGTCGCCCCAGGGGATGAAAACCTGACATATATAGTTACAGGTATACGTCAAGGCTTACGTGTACACACCGTGAACGTCTCCGACGACACGGCAGGCCCTGATATCATAGAAAGAGCCGCGAAGCACAAATATGCAACTGTCTCATCGAACAACATGAAAAAACGATATCACATTGTTTCATCCTCGTTGTGCTCATTCTTTCATCATCATAGTTTGCTCATTCAGACACATCGTCGAGCGACAGGAAGACTGCTCCTTGCCCAGTCCACATTTCCTTTCCATCTCTCCTTTTCGCTCTCCGTCTTTATTTCAAGCAGTACTGTCACACGTTGGCCCTTGTCACAAGTACCACGAGCAAAGATGAGGGTTCCTGCTCTTCTCGTCCCTTTTCTCCTCGCTGGAGCCACCTCCGCCGAACGCTCCTCGCCGGCTCCCGTCATCATCCCCCCTGGAGGAGAGTCTGTGAAAGGGAAATACATAGTGAAAATGACGAGTGGTGCCGACAGCGCCGTCGTTGACGCGGCCGTTTCGACCATCAAGGCCGATGCCGATCACACATACCACGAAAGCATTCGCGGCTTTTCTGCTTCCTTGACTCCTGACGAGCTCGAGATGCTTCGAAACCACACCCACGTCAGTCGATCTACCGAGCAATTAGCAATGTGTGTGTGTGTGCAACTCCGCGTTGCACATCCCGGGCAAGAGATGGCATTTCGCTGACACGGAAATGGATGACAAATGAACAACAGATTGACAAGAGATATAGGTCGAGTACATTGAACAGGATACAATTTTCAGACCCGCTGCCAGTCAGTTGTCGGCCCCCTGGGGGCTCGCCCGCATCTCAAACTATTGGCCCGGAAGCACAACCTATACATTTGACGACAGCGCCGGCTACGGCACGTGCGTCTTTGTCATCGACAGTGGCATCGACACTGCTCAGTCTGTAAGTGAGAAAGAAGAAAGAAGAGAAAGAGAAACACTCCACAGCTCCACACGAAGAACGAAAGACCAGTAACATGACGAAAAAAAAAAAAAAAAAACCAGGAGTTTCAAGGCCGGGCCAAATTTCTCGCCAACTTTGCTGGTGACGGGATCAACGGCGACACGTTTGGCCACGGCACCGAGACCGCCGGCGTCATAGGATCGAAAACATACGGGGTTGCGAAAAAGACCAAGATGTTCGCCATCAAGATTTATAATGGCTCAGGCCTTTCTTCCGGGTAAGACGATCCGCGGCACTGTACCCACGCCAGCCAGAAAGCCATCATATGCGTCGGACGCAGAAAGAAAGACAGACACTGACAAATCACCCACCATGCCTACAGCTCCAACGTCATCAAGGCCATGGATTACGTCGTCGGGGAGGCGAAGAAGCAGTGGTGTCCCAGGGGAATCGTCGTCAACATGTCCTTGTCAGGCAGCAAAATGCAGTCAGTCAACCTGGCCGCCAGCAGGTTGGCCAACGCTGGTTTTTTCCTGGTTTCTTCTGCTGGGAACAACCGTCAAGACGCCTCTGGGTTTTCTCCTGCTTCGGCATTATCGTCCTGCACCGTCGGTGCCATGACTGAAGATGATACGTTTCAGTCATTCTCCAACTTTGGCCCCATGGTTGACATCTTCGCCCCGGGCAACGACATTCCCTCTATCTCGCTCGGTGGGCAGTCTGTTCTTTCCTCGGGCACATCTATAGCCGCAGCCCACGTGAGCGGCGTCGCTGCCTACCTTCTGGGGAGAGGCTATCGAGTGGCCGGCCTGTGCAATTACATGAAACAGATTGGTTTGAAGAATGTCTTGACTCACCTGCCCGTAAAAACGCCGAATATCCTGCTGAGCAACGGCGTGCTGAGCTGGTCGATTTGAGTGCTTTCCAGCCAAACCTGTGGCACGTTTATGGAAAACGCAAACAAAACAACGTATCCACGTTAAGGATGAGCAATGTATAGAGAGAGAAAGTCTTCTTGTGGGATGTAGGGTAGCCTCTTTAAGGACAAGTTCTTTGTAGTCATCCTACATACTACTACTTAGTACTTACTACTCTTAGTACTACTATGTATGTATTGCGTAACCCAACCAACCCCCCTTACCCCCCCCTACTACTACTGTATGTATAATAAGCCTGCTTAGTACTACCTTACTATATAAAACCAGCCACAACGCCGCACGCCCGTCAGCCAAACTTCAACTCACCTTCTTCCTCGGCCGCTGCCTCCCGGCATCATCCCGCCGCCCATGCCCATCTGGCGCATCATCGCTTGCACATCTATTCCACCAGGCAAACCCCCTCCACCACCTCCACCCATCCCACCCATCATCTTCATCAGCGAACCCATGTCGGGCATGCCACCGGCGCCTGCAGCGCCTCCCATGCTCTGCAGTCGCTTCTGCATGGCCGCCATTTGCTGGGCCTTGTTCCCACCCGACATGGCTTGCTGTGCGCGCTGCATGTTCTTCATGTTGCCGCCCATCTTCTTGGCCATGCCCGCCATCATCCGTTGCTGCGTCAGCAAGTCTTCGACCTCTCTGACGGAAGTTCCTGAACCGTGCGCTATCCGCGTCAGTCTTGTCGGCTGTTCTATCAGCATCTTGCCGTCAGAGTCGAGCTCCTTCTCCGTCATGGAATCACAGATGTAGATCATGCGCTTCAGCTTCATGCTTCCCTCCTCGTCGTCCATCCCTTGCATCATGTTGCTCATTCCAGGAATCATGCCCGCCATTTTTGACAACGGCCCCATCTTCATAATGTTGGACAACTGATCTCGCAAGTCGCGCACCGTGAATATCCCCTCCTGGATGTGCTTCATTGTGTCTTTCTGGTCAAGATTCAAGTTTTGCACATGTTCGACCAACCCCGCCAGATCCCCCATGCCCAACAATTTCTGTATGAATTGCTGAGGCGCAAATCTTTCGAGATCCAACATGTGTTCACCAGTTCCAATGAAAACAATGGGCGTGTTCGTGGCTGCGACTGCGGAGATGGCGCCACCGCCATGTGCGTGGCCGTCGGTTTTGGTGATGATGATGGCTCCAAAGTCGGCGGCTTCCTTGAAGGCCTTGGCTTGTGACTCGGCTTGTTGGCCAATCGAGGCATCCAGAACCATGATGGTTTCGTCGGGTCGAATGGCCGTCTGGATATCAACCATCTCCTGGAACAGAGCCGACTCTTGGCGATGCCTACCCGAGGTATCGACGATAATCACGTCAAACTTGTCCTTTTTGAACTGTTCCACGCCAGATCGTGCAACAACGGCAGGATCGGTTTCTGTTAAAGACCCGTAGTACGGTATCTTGGCCTTTGTCGCGTTCTGCTTCAGCTGATCGAAAGCACCTGCACGGAACGTATCGGCGCAAACAAGGCATGCCTTGAAGCCCCTCGTTTGGTAGTGTCTGGCCAGCTTGGTACATGTGGTCGTCTTGCCCGCGCCCTGTAGACCGACGAACATAATGACACTGGGCTTGCCCTTCTTGGGTTTGAAAGATTCGGCATGCGGATCCACGAGTTTAACAAGCTCGTCGAAAACGGCTTTTTGTATGAGCCGCTTCTTGTTGGCAGCTGATGGAAGATCCTTGAAGTTGACGGTGCTTTTGACAGACTTTCGTAATTGCATAACAAGCTTAACATTGACGTCGGCTTCGAGGAGGGCGGCGCAGATTTCCTTGAGCATGTTATCGAAAGCCTGGTGACGACACAGACTGATTAGCACTTGCGACATGGTAAGTGTTTCTCAGGTTCTCTCTGTGCGGTGGACCGACCATTCACCTTTTCATCGACATTTTGGTCTCTCGTCAGGTTTGTGACCGCCGCATTGATGCGTCGGCCCAGATCTTGAAGAACCATGGTGGAAGAGGTCTGGCGGCGCGATGGGATTTGAACATGAACCGTCGTCGGTCGCGATAACAGAATTTGGAAAGCGGTTGCTTGGGTTGTTGAAGTCGGTCGACCTTACCTAAGCTGGGTACATGTCACCTGAGGTCTTACCTAAGCTAAAGGATGGAGTTTACCACAACAAGTAACCTGATTCCTCCACCAAAACACCCAACGTTGTTTTATTTATTTTTTTAAAGAGTACTACGTAAAAGATGGCACGCATTATAACTACTAACTGATGAGGTTTCCCCACTTTTTTCAACGCTTTTTATTTAATGAATGCAAGTCTATATGAAGCATGATTAGCAGATCGTGAAGAGGGCCCACATCTCTTCCAATTGTCAAAACAGATTGCGCCAACTGACGCGGCACACACCACAATCCCCAGAAAGCACTACGTAGTATGCGCGGGCTAATGCGGCTGAAAAATCGATGATTGTTACTTAAGCCACTTGAGCCCCCATCCTCCGTCCTCCCCGCGCGCCAAACTCAATAGGGTTTGTGTATACCCCGAAACCACTACCGATGCAACTCAATTCTTTTTTTTTAAAAAAAAAAAGGTGATCCAGTCGACTGCTCGTGGTTGTCTTATGGACAGTTCGGCTCACGTCCCAACAAACAAACAGTGTTCAAATTACTTTAAGTCATACAGTAGCATTGAGTAGCTACTTCCGGTTTCATGAGGACGTGTGCCCTATATATACGTGATTTTCTTCATGCCGCGTCAATCACGCCCACAATGTGAAACAGCACAGCCCCCGTCATTGCCAAAAAAACGCATCGCTAATCAATCCATGACTGCCCAAAAAATACAGTCTCATTTCTATGTTGTCACATAGGGTTGTTTCAATTGCTTTCCGAGTGAGCCCGATCGCGACCTCCTTGTCGTCGAACTGATAGTTTTTTTTTAACAAAAAAACAAAAAAAAAAAAAGATAAACCAAAAAAAAAAGAAAAACTCGGCGCTTCTTTTTAACTAATTGGCGCACACGAGAACACCCCTCTCGTGGTTCCAGCTTCGAAAGACTTGGTCTATTGCCATCATTAGAGATTTTGCTAGATTGTGAAGGCATAAGGTGGGTGCGGCAACTTACAATATCAGCAATGCTGGCGTAGGTCCCGCAGACCAAGACAACGACTCCGATCAGAAAGCAAAACGCATTCATAATGGACCTTGGCAAATTCTCCTTGGAATACCACTTGCCCTTGCGAAGGAGCTTGAACCACATCAGGGCTGGCAGGTAAAAGGTGAAGCCCGAGATGAACAGGGATGACGCGATAGAAAGCAAATCGCTGAAGATGGGTATGACCTCGGCAATGATGAACGCGGCGAGAGTGATGGCAGAGATAACGGCGAGCCAAGTAGCCCATCCCTTGGGCGTATTGATGAAACGCGTAATCGAGTCCTTGTAAATTCGGCCGTGGATGTAGCGTCCAATGACGGTTGTGTTGATGGATCCAGAGATGAAGATGACTGGCAGGGCAACACCAAAGGCAATCTTAGACACAGTGTGGCCGGCCGACAGGAGCGATGGTGACTTGACATCAACGCCCACAAAGGCGTATACAACAGCGCCGGTGATGGTGTAGATGAAGATTTCGATGATTCCAAGAGCCCATATCGACTTAACGTAGTCTTTCGGGGTGTGCATCTCGTCCATAAAGGAAAATTGACACATGGAGAAGCTGTAGGCAAAGCAGATGTTCGTGATGGCGATGAAGCCTTCGCCAAAGGAGAGGTCCTTCTTGGGCCACGCCGACCAGTTGACTGCAGACAAGCCGCCGGGAGCCTCGCTGGCGATGACACCAGTACCAATAATTGTGATGCCGATGGCCAGGAGGATAGAGACGAAGTCGATGTACCCAAGTATAGCCACCTCTGCGAATGACGGGGGGATGGCAATGAGCAGCAGAATAATGGCGGACACGACACCAAAGACGATTGAGCAGGTGCCGTTCTCAGTGATGTTGAGAAAGGCGATTGTGCCGGTCAAGCAATGTGATGCAACCAAGAAGGTCAACTGGAGAACAAACATGGCTCCGACCACCTCGTAGCCAAAACGTCCCATCAGAAGACGACCAGCGTCGGCATAGTGAGCGACCTCGGGGTAGGCAATCTTGACCTTTCCAACAATGTCGCTTGTGTAGATGGCGATGAGACCAAGACCAATGCAGCAGATGACACCAGCAACCATGCCCAGGGAAGCGAACGCAGCTGGAAGACTGAGTGAGCCAAGAGCGATGGCCTCAACAATGAGGACAATGGTAAGTCGCTTCCATCCAAGACGGTGGAAGTGAGCGTTTCCCTCTGCAGTCTTTTGCTTCTCGAGATCCGCTCGTCGCTCCTCGAAATCAGTAACCTCGCCCGCGATGGGGGCGCCCATCACGTTGTCCGAGGTGTCTATATCAGAGCTTGACGAATTCTTTTCGCTGCCGTTCTTCCTCGATAACATATCCTTGCGCACGACGGGTTCTGACATTTTTAGAAAGCACGGCGGCCTAGAGTGACTTTTGCTGGTGAAAGTTTTGCCGCACTGACTACAGTCAGACACGGTCAGTCAGAAGATGAACGACAAACAACAATGACGATAAAATAAATCTTGAAATGTCGGCAACGTACTTGGTCAAGCGAGGACTGAGCTGAGACTGGATTCGTGGGGCGGGGGGGGGGGGGGGGGTTGGGTTTGTCTGGACCTACGTGGTATGCAGGGCCAAGTGATAAAAAAAACAATGGGATGGAGATGAAGAGAATATCAGACGACAGGCGAGCCGGGATATCCCACGTCCAGGTCGGGGGGTACTAGAAGATGATGAAGGGGATGGAGACACGAACAAGACGGGGGAGGGAAAAGGACGATGGAGGAGGTGAAAGGCCGGTCATTATAAACGAAATAAATGGACCAGCGTGGACTCGTGGAGAGAGGAGCGGATGACATGGCAAGAGCGAACTTGAACTTGGTCGAGCCTTCCTTGGCCGAACCCGGCCACATTGGAGGTGGCCAAATAGTGAAGTGTCTCCATCCGTTCTCCGACACGACGGACACGCGACAACACATAGTACGGCTCTGGGCTAGTCGACGCCCACTTTGACAGACTAGCGCCGCCCATTATTGCAAACATGCGTGGATCTGCGACAGAAAACCTTGTCCCAGAAATGGAAAACGTACGTATGAGCAGACATTGATGCGAAAGGGCAAAACCCCTCAGAGAGGGCTGATAGAGCAGGTGGGCCGACGCCAGATAACAGCGCGAGCGAGCGGGCGGCCGGTGGGAAAGGCAACAACCGCTTGGGGTAATGCTATCAGTTCGTTTTACATAAAGCACGCGCCTAAAAAGGGCACCGATTGTGTGCGGGTTAATTGGCTCACGGGAGCCAAAGGAATTCACGGAGAAAGAAGGGAAAATTTAAAGAAGAAAAAAAAAAAAAAAAAAAAAAAAAAAGAGCATCTGCGCGGGCAGCGAAGATCAACTCCACCATCTACTTCCATCACCGAAGCTGCCATGCAGTACCCCAGAATTGCCAACCTGCGGCTCCCCGCAAAATGGTCCTTTTTAACCCTCATCGTTCCTCTCTAGATCAGGGCCGGGTGATGACGGAACAGCAAAAAAGAAAGGGATCGCATATCTTCAAAGGGGTTCGTCGCAAAGAAGCCTGTCTAGTCTGTATCGCTGCATCACATGATGTCCCTATTGTAGTTGAGGCCCGCGCCAAAGGTCGAAATGGACGAAACACGAAGTTTTGTGTGCGTAAAAGGGTGGAGTATGCTTGCATATCATTATCAACGTAACACGTCATTCACAGGAAGAAGCCGGGTGATCTGTAGGAAGATTAGAAAGATAAGTTGCGGTCTCGAGAAAGCCGCCGGAGCTAGAAACCTTGTGAAGGGCTCCACAGACTGCCCGAGAACAAACCTCATGGGTCAATCCATCAACCCGCTACTTCAAATTGTTGCCAGGGCAAAAGGTGGTCCTAGGTGCGCTTGAGTCAGTCCGACGTGCCAATGGCCCATCGCGACCCGCCGCCGCTGACCTTGTTTATTTTTTTTCTGCCTCCTCCTCCTGTTATGATTATCGGACGTGACGCTGAGCCAAGAAGACAGTTGCAGCGGCGGAAAAAAAAAAAAAAAAAAAAACTAGCCACCCGACGCCGCCGGTTAGAGGTAAAAAGAGAGTCCAGTAGCAGTCGAATGATGGGATTTCCCCTTTTGGTCCTTTGTACAGCGAATTCTTCGCGTAAACTGGAGCCCCTGCAGAGTTGAAAGCCAAGAAGGACGTTTTCAACCTGCAGCGTGTTCTTTTCTGCCAAGCGACCTTCATGTGGCCCATTCCGCATTCCGAGACAGGTCTGAATCCTTTGAAGCTGCTTTCAGTCGTGCTTATCTGCGAGATGGTAAGCGCGGCTGTTGTGTATAAAGCATGAAGCGAGGCTTTGAGTGAATCAGATAATTAATTACCGGTAGACTTGTCGTCGGGTATTGGCACTTGTGTGGCTTGCGACTAAGAGTAGAGTTACGTTATGCTCCTTGCCGAGGCCGACGGCCGACTCGACTCGGCCGCCGTGTCACGCGCGCCATTTGAAAGCTGTGAGCCGCAAGCCACTCTCTGCGGGGAGGTGGGCGTGGCGGAAAGACGTGGCTGCCCTACGTGGCTGCCCTCAAAACCCCTGGCCAGACAGCAGTTGGTTGGCCGCTGAAGAAATCGCCGTCACTGGTTGCTCAAGTTTGGATTCGGGAAGGGCTGCAATTCGTGCATCAAAGACACCCCCCTGTTTGCCATAAAAAAAAAAAAGGTCGCAGACCTTAACAGCGCAATCTCATCCCCCATCCGATCCAGATTTAAAAATAATAAAAAAACATTTCAATGGCTTTGTTGTCGACTCGCTACATTCTTCGTACCACGGAGTCAACTCGGCCCTTGTTTTTGGTCGCCACTCTGATTCGCACCTTGGTCGCGCGCATCATATGTTGTTCCTCGTCCACGCCAAGCCAGCTCACACCGCATCTTTGCTTAGAGTGCCAATCTGTTTTTTTTTTTTTTTTTGTTTTTTCCCCAGCCTCTCATCGCCGGTATTTTTTTTTTTTCCTTTGATTATGTTAAAATTTTCAATCTTTTAGGAAGTGTGGAGTGCCGCGGGCCTAAACCTTCTGGAAATTTCACAGCCAGTCAGCCCGCTCCTTTCAGTGGATCACTGCCTGACTAAGAACCTGGCCCCCCCCCCCGGCTTCAAGCGAACAAGAAAACTTAGTAGTAGCTTGGTCGTCCAACCATTTTTTTCCCATCTTTGTTTTGCATTTCAATTGTGTGCGTGTCTCCTCTTTTCACGCCCCGCCTGCATGAAGCAGGGCTTTAACCAATACGAAGTGCAGCATTTGTGTACGATGATTTGCGTCGCGTTTTCGGCAGGGAGATGGTCGACCTGATCCTGCTCTATGGTAGCATCGCATGTCAATTTGAGGGATTATCACGGCAAAATGAAGGAAACCCCTACCATTACTCGGTCATCGAGTACGCCTCACCACCTCAAAGGTTGAGCTTGCTGCTGCTGCTGCTGTGACTTGCTGCGCTAGACCCGATCGGGGACTTTCGTCATCAGAGCTTATGCCGCCACGCCAGCCAGCCCTAGGTGGCTCTAAGGCCGGACTAGGCATAGCCGGATTCACTCGAAAGCAAGTCTCGGCTTCGAAAACAGAATGTATGCATCATAAATGCATCTTTCGGCGCCGCACGTCTTTTCTCACGCGATAATTCGACATGTTTCACTTGACATGGAAAATAGGCCAGTGAGAAACTGCCTCGTGCTCAGACACCTGCCGGATGTCAGTATATTCGGCTACGTCGGTGGTTACCATCATCTACCTGCCCGCAATACCATTCGAGGACGATGCAGACAAAATCATGCACTGCATGCGGGTCGGGAGAAATAAAAATGCACATGAGGGACTTTTTTTTTTTTTCTCTTTCCTTATCTCTCCCTGTTCAATATCGTCGTTTCAGATCGTACCCCAGAAGCACGTCCGATTACATTTTGGATCTTTTACGTACTTCATTTTGCTCTCATCTCCACAATGGGTACGTTTTGGTGCGTCGTTGAGCCTGGGCCTCATGGCCAGTTCATCTTTATTACGCAATTCTTCCCATTCTAGGTGTCATAGTAAATTGTCAAGTTCGCCAGCATCCTGCCGACCCCGTGGGGAAGGCCGGGGGATTGTGGCTACTTCTCCTTCGGCCCCAAGTCCTGGAACTGCGCATCTTTTTTGTCCGTTGATTGTCTCCGTAATGGTGGCTGGGTGAGAAATGGGGATCTCCAAGATTGCCGCTCTTTCCAGACAATCCGTTTTGGGCAGGAGGCTTTTGCCCCAAGGGTTACACCAGTGACGTGCCGCAGTCTCATTTTGCTTCCACGACGTTGGATTATATGATATGATGGCAGCTGTAACTTCAAGTATGGAAGCCACGGCGTCGGAAGCAGACAACCGGATCGGGTAGCATTGCTCATTTTCTCAGGCGGTCGCTGAAGTAAACTAAGGAGGAAATCATGACATGAACAGAGTTCGACGCGTCAATCTGCTTTGTTTCGGCCGCAGCAAGTGCAGTGTGGTGCCGGGAGGAAATATACATTCTGTTTGTCAAGCTCATCTTCATCGCAGTAAAAAGTCTTTCGTCTATCTGTCTATCTGCATTTATCTTCGTACCATGTTTGGCTGAGTTGAAGTACTGCCTGTTGACTGTTGACTGCTGACTGTTGATGGGTATTCTGCACGTGACTACTATGTCACCATCCCTGGAGAAATCCTTATCCTTATCGTCGTCAACTTTTTTTTTTTTTTTTCCCGGTTGGAGGGGCAGATCAACATACACAGAAAGGCATCATATGACATTGATCAAGTTGGCGTCGTCGGCCGAATTCAACAGTCTCTGAGCTCTGAGGCCATCTACTTCAAAATACGAGCCAACCTCCTCGACACCCACAACCACTGAGTAAATACCGTGCCAATTTGTGTGATTTTTCATTGTCCTCTTTCTATTCCCATCGATGGCTACCCCGCCATCAACAGCGCTGCCCGTCGATGGCGCTGTCTCGCAAACCACGACAAGTGCAGCCAACAAGCCGATCCACAGCCTCGTTCTCGACACAGGGCCACTGATCAAGAACGATCCCTCTGTCAGCGCGCTTCTCGCGCAGGCCGAAGCATTGTACACCATCCCCTCTGTCGTCTCCGAGATCAGAGACGTCGCCACTCGTACCCGAGTCGAGACCACGTTGCTGCCGTTTGTCACCGTCCGCGCCCCGAGACCTGCGAGCGTCAAATTCGTGACGGATTTCTCAAGGCGCACCGGTGACTTGTCCGTTCTGAGTCGGGCTGATATCGAGGTTATCGCGCTGGGATACGAGCTGGAGTGCGAGAGGAACCATGGTGACTGGAGGTTGAGGAACAGCCCCGGACAGAGGAGCCTGAACGGGCGGCCGGCCGGCAGCAACGAGGGAAGCAAGAGCGCAGACGGCGGACCCCTCGCGAATCCAGAGGAGGAGGGTGAGAAGATTCAGGAGCCCCGTGAGAAGACGACCAGAAGCTCGACCGAGGCCGAGTCATCGTGTGAGGCGCCAGAGCTGCACGAGACCATGGGTGACCTGAGTGTACAGGATGATGTCCCCGCAGAAGAAGCACTGCCCACCGTTTCTGTTGCGGAGGAGCAAGGCAGAGACCATAGCAGTAATCAGGATGCTGGAGACGTCCAAGAGGCCAGGGATTCTGCAAAAGAGTCGGCATGCTCCGATCCAGCAGCCGTGGTCGACGACGACTCCGACTCAGACGGCTGGATCACCCCGTCCAACCTCAAGAAACACCAAGCTCAAGACTCCCACGTCAACAGCCCCTCTCAGCCCCTGCAAAAGACGCTCCAAGCCGCCATCCTCACCTCCGACTACGCCATGCAAAACGTGGCCCTTCGCATCAATCTCAACCTCGTCACCCCGTCCTTCGCCCGCATCACCCACCTCAAGAACTGGGTCCTCCGCTGCCACGGTTGCTTCTCCATCACAAAGGACATGGACAAGCAGTTTTGTCCCAAGTGCGGCCAGCCAACGCTCACGCGGACGAGCTGCTCCACCGATTCCAACGGCAACTTCCACATCCACCTCAAGAAGAACTTCCAGTGGAACAAGCGCGGCAACGTCTACAGCGTACCCAGGGCCGTTCACGGCAGCGCAAACGGCCGGCTGCCGAAGGGCCAGGGCGGCAAGGGCGGATGGGGCGCCGACCTGATTCTCGCCGAAGACCAGAAGGAGTACACTAAGCTTGCGGACGAGCAGAGGCGCCAGCGGAAGAAGGACCTCATGGACGAGGACTGCCTGCCGGGGATTCTGACCGGGACGAGAGGCGGCCAGACGGGCAAGATCCGCATCGGTGCCGGCAAGAACGTGAATTCCAAGCGGAAGCACTAAACGAAATCGCCATCGATGGCCGTTTGATCCCGCAGACTTTTTTTTTTTTTTTTTTTACACCTAAAAAGATTAGGGATTTGGGGGAAGGGGTAGAAGGGGTGTGGGTTGGAGAAAAAAAAGACGGAAATACACGGCCCGGCACATGTCGGGAAACCAAATGGATAGAACGAGAAAAAAGCAGCTTTTGTTTGGATGAACACAGCAGCCATGTTCTTCAAAAGCAAACCAACTCCATTATAGAATATCCCAACGCCGCACGAACGAGAAAAGGAAAAGAAAAGAAAGCCCAGAGGCCCATCTTCTACCCTTTTCGTGAAAAGAAAAAAAACATATCCACCTCAAAATCACATCCGTCACCTGTAAAGCGCGCAAAACCACCACATTTCAGACGGCAGCACCGCAAAACCACCTCCAAAAACACACCCCCAAGCCAGAATCCCAGTCCAAAATCGTCGCCCTTCCCACGCACCCTCCAATCCAATCCAATTATTCCAAAACAAAGACCCGTTCTACTCCTCTTCACAAAAAAAAAACCAAAGTCAGCACACCGATCCAATCCCAAAGCCATCACGTCCAAGGGAAGAAATCTTTCATCATCACCCTGGGAAGGGGAGGAACCTACTCTGCTGGGTGAGAAGCAGACCAAACCTCTTCTTGGTCGTCACCCTCTGCCGGGACCATTTGTCGTCGGGGGAGAAGCGCGCCGGGTGAGCGGACTTGGTCACTTGTCCATGGGCGACCTTCTTGAGCGTGTAGAGGCGGTTGCCGTTGCTGTCGAGAGTGTACATGAGATGCATTGTGGGCGTATTTGGGGGGCGGTGCTCTTCGTTCGCGGGACAGAATGGTTCGGTTCGATGCAACAATCGCAATGAGAGGTAAGAATAGGAGTTTTTTTTTTTTTCGTTCAAAGGATCGCAATGGCAGATGGGAAATGGGAATTGGCGTCGTGTGCCACAATGTGCTGTCTTTTTTTTTTGGGCGTTCTTGCGATGGGAGCACAGACAAGGAAGAAAAAAAAAAGATAAAGATACATCACGTGATTATTTCGAAACGGCATTGTCCCCACAATTAGTTGATGCAAATTGGTCTTCAGTACAAGCCACCCTCAAGAGAAGAGTGGAATTCCCTTGTGAGCTCTAGGTCCTACTTAGTGGTTGGCGTACGTAATGTTATAATTGGAGATTTTCAAAAAGTACAATGACATTTTTTCGAGAGTCACGGGCATGAATAACCAAGCGATTGAACTTTCAAGTCCCAACTACTACTAGTAGCTACTAATGGATTTTAGAGATTTGCAGACGGTAGAAGTACCATTACCAGTGAGAATCAATTCCAAAACCAAAACCAAAAAAAAAAAAAAAAAAAAAAAAAAAAAAAAAAAAAAAAAAAAAAAAAAAAAAGAGAGAGAGAGAGAGAGGGAGAGAGAGAGAGAGAGAGAGAGAGAAAGAACCCGCAGCGATAAGCCCGTACCAGTATCCAAAAAGGAATCGAAAACACAGGAGGCCGTGACACTTTGGTTTATATCATGTAAAAAAAAAAATCATGGATCCTCGCCAACACGCGCTGCCTTGTCGCCCAGCCAATCCTCTCGTTCGTAGAAGCGGAAAACGAGATCGTAATCCTCAAAGTCATGCACAATGCGATCCACACGACGATACCCGCGGACTGGATCCACGAGACGCTGCAGAGACAGACTCTTGAACGCGCCTTCGCCCATGCCGTAAGGGCTCGCACCGCGGCCTTTAGCCTCAAAGAGCGTCACGCTGAAACGGCCGGGACGGAAGATGTTGACCACCTGCTCGATGATCTCGGCAGTGGTACGACCCTTCTGACCTCCGGGTACGTTGGTCTCAAACGAGGCATAGGAGAAGCCCGGCTCCGGGGTGACATGCACCGTGAAATAGTGCGTGGCACCCGGCTTGTCATTGGGGTTCACGGGTGCAGCGGGGACGACGCCGTTGGCGGAGAATCCGCAAGGGCTGAAGAGGTATGCGTCGACACGCGCGTCGGGATAGACAGATGCCGGATAGACGTCGTTCAGTCCGCAATATTCGGAGATGACGGAGCCGAGAGCGTGTCCTTCCGTCGTCAGTTCTTCGACCGCGGAGGCGCCGTCGGCCCTGGCGCCATGGGGTTCGTCGTCATCGCAGTGTCCAAAGACATCAAGCTCCTCTGTGGCGTTGGAGAGACAGCCGAGGCTGTCCTGGGCCTTGGTGCGTGCCTTTTTCGCCTCGGCAGCCAGCTTGTCGCTCGCGACCGCACTCGCGTGGGACAGGTAGAACTGCTTGGCGGTTTCCGGGTCGAGATCAGTCATGAGAATCTCGAGTGTCTCGTCATTCTGGCTGTAGGCACCACCAGCAGAGCTCCCACCGTTGGACGAGACAGTTGTGGCAGGCGTGGTCTCGCAGTTAATCTCCGAGTCGGGCGTCAGAGGCGGCGTGATGATCTGCCGGGGCGAGGTGATGTAGAGGTACCAGTGGTCTCCATTCATCTTGCCCACCATGTAAGCACTGCCGCCTCCGCCAAGAGTGTCGTCCAGGTACTTGACCTCCTGCTTCCAGCTGCGGTGCGGACCCTTCTGCTGGTGTGGAAACAGAAAGTTCTTGCGGCTGTAGAAGACGCGGTACGGGGTCGCTGCCGCTCGGATGTCGTCCACCGAGGAGGCGTTGTGGAAGGGGAAGCCGGCGTTGACGGCAGCGATGTGCAGGAGCCGCTGGAGGCCAAGCAGAAGAGTCGTAGTCCCACAGGTCTTGAGGATGAGCTTGTGGGGGAATACAAACATGCTGGACTCGGAGAGGAGGTAGGCATGCACATCGTCCGACTCCAAGACGGAGAGGATCTTGCAGTTGACCATGTCAAGCATGGCAACCCACGTGTCCGAGGCCACGCTCTTCAGTCCATGCGGCGCCGCAGAGGCCGGGAGAGACTCGGCACTTGGCGCGAACCACACCTCCAGCAGCTTCTCGGGTCCTTCAAACGCGTTGGACGAGTCGAGTCCCGCAGCAACATCGTGGTTGATGGTCAGATGGGGCGTGGCCGAGGACGGAGAGAATGTATAGTTGTTGGGCACCGAGAAGTTGAACATGGCGGCAAATCACCACTCTGAGGAGTGGTCGGCGCGTTTTGCAGAAGGGGACGTCGAGGAAGAAAGGGAGTCAGACGGCTGCCAGATCTTGGCGGGATGTAGAATGTTGCAAAGGGGCACGTATGGATGAAGAATCCTGTACGTAGACGTGTTTATTTGCCCGCTAGGCAACGTCCGCGGAGCACTAGCTGCCGCTCAAACAGACCTTGCGGCGTCTGTCTGAGAGAGTAGGCCCACAGGATGTGGCTGTTTCGATGATGCTGGCGGAGCCAGCAGCAGTCGATGTGTAGATAAAGTTGTTAACGTCTCGGGGGGGGGGGACGTTACGGAGGTCGAAAACAGAGGATGTGCAGAAGCAATTTCTGAGGCACGATGTTGGATGTTCTGGATGTAGTGGAATGCACGTGGGCAAGTTCTGCAAGCACCGAGGGTGTATGAGGCAGATATTTCTGGCTTTTTGAGAGGATGTTGGAGAAGCGGTTGTCTGAATATCTTCTCAACAAGATGGATATATATATATATCTCAGTGTTGAAGGGGTGCTATCGGGGCCTGTCAGGGCAGGGTTAGCACGCACAACCAAACAGCGCATTCGGGAAAGGGCAGCACGCCGCAGCACATCTGAGAAAGAGAAAGGCTGAGCGAGGAGGGGAACGAACTTGGAAGGTCGAGAAAAGAGGAATCGCAGTAGATCAGTCGAACGCATAGAATGCAGCGCTGTGAATATTTCGGGTTCCGGAGTCTCGAAGACCAAACTCCGCCGCGAAGGCCCTGCCAGGCAGTGTATACGCAGACGACACGAGCAAGAAGGGTTTTTTTTTTTTTTCAGAACGCAATTGTTAACCCATTAAATAGTGTCGCAGGGGGAGAAACTCCAAGAGGGAGGTTAATTGGGAAAACGAGAATGGTTTGTGCGAGATGGGCAAGGAAAAGGAGAGCAAGGTGTCGGGTCGCGAGCGAAGTGGAGGGGCTATCAGAGTTTTTTTTTTCCTGCAGCATAATGTCTGGCCTTTGTTTTTTTGCTTATAAGCAAGCTGCCCCTCGTTCTATAGTGGCGCCAGGCTGGCTGGTTCTACCAACAAATGACGTAAGATTTGCCTTTGTTTAGGCATAAAAAGTACCGGCAGTCTGCCCAAAGAAGAAGAGAGGAGCCGGATAAAGATGTGGCGGCTTGTTGTGTATTTTTCAATTGTGAACATACTAGTAGTATCGAATTGCAGCGACAATGTGGTCGGCGCCCAAATGCCAAATGGCGGAATGCCGTTTTCATGCATTGCGCACCGACCTTCTTTTTTTTTTTTTTTTTACAAGATCCCCCCCCCCCCCCCCCAGCTTGTGCGTCTACTACTATTCATTTCATGTGTGGCACAGAGACCGGCAGACTGGATTCCACACTGGATTGGCCACTCGCGGCTGCACAGCCTACGCTCGGCTGCGCACATTCAGCACCATTCAGCAGAGCGTGCATGGGAACACGATGCGGTGCAGCCCGGACAGGAAGCATCCTGCCCAAAACGGTTTTGTCATCATGGCAATGCAAAGTGTCGCTCTCTCTGAAATTGTGCGTCCCTGTCGGTGATTGGTAGTTGGTGATCGGAGGAATCGGAGGATGGAACCTGCATGGTCGCGTGTGGAAGACCATCGTCAGACACGCTCTTGATCGATGAAACGGCAAGTCGGCCAGCTACTTTAGGCTCATTGGCCCTGCTGCTAGAGAGTTCCTCCAAGGAAGCCGGAAACCGTTGAACAACACCCAGCCACGGCGCAACCACGGAAGGATGGGAAGCCACAATGACTTTGCAGCTAGCCAGTGTACGTACTGGACAGGTGGTAGTAGTACGAAGAGACGACTCGACTGCCCATTCCATTACGCAGCTACCTGCTACCATACGGCTCAGGAACCTTGGTGCTTGGTGTTTTTTTTTTTTTTTTTTTTTTTGCGGCAGCCAAAAAAAAAAAAAAAAAAAAAAAAAAAAAGGCCCGC
>JABAEC010000085.1:0-60071 GCA_013435705.1 Claviceps paspali | reverse complement strand
TGATTCCTGGCGGCGTCTGTTCCCTAGCGGAGTGGTGTGTAGGCCAAGGGTAAGGGGTCCGGGAACGAGAAACCTTTGATGTTGATGGTGTTGTTGTTGTTGTTGTTGATAATGATGATGATTGGCTTTGGTGAAGACGACAGCTTTTTTTTTTTTTTTTTTTTTTTTTTTTGCGGCACCCAAAAAAAAAAAAAAAAAAAAAAAAAAAAAGGCCCGCTTGTGCGTCCTCAACAATATCACGGCTCACAAATCTCTCTTGTCAAACCACGACCACGACAGCGACCACCAGTAACTCGTATTTGCTTCATGTGACTGTCATGGATTGTTCATTTTGGCAACGGCCCCAAGTCATTGCTGCCCAGAACGCCTATGCCGGGGCGCGCGCGCGCGCGCGGCGTAGATTTTTAACCCGACAATGCGTGCATATCGTACCTGACGATCCTGGCGGTGAGACAATGGGTTTCGACGCCTGTCTTTCGACGTGCATACCGTGGCCATTCGACCATTCACGCACAACTGTAGAGACCAGGACAGCCATTCTTGTCGCCGCTAGGATGCTTTTTTCCGACCGGCTCAGTCTTGGTTGCGTATCGTCTTCGAAAGAGTGATCGCCATGTCCTTGAAAATGTGAGACAGGGAGCACGCTTGGTATTTGCTGACCAGGCTCTCTGTGCCGCCGGATAACGTGCTTCCTTGATGGTTGTTACTCTCAAGGCCAGCGGAGGGAAGAGGCTGCCCGTAGATCTCCGTTCCGGCCGGGTACTGGGGCCGTTTGCCTTCTTCCACCAGACGAATGAATTGCTCGTCCATCGGCACAGACGCCAAGAACGGCACATTGAACTCTTCCGCCATGCTTCGTCCGCCGCCGGAGCCGAATATATCGGTGCATTCGGAGCAGTGGGGGCACACGTAGCCACTCATGTTTTCGACAACACCGAGCACTCGAATGCCCGTTTTGAGGCAAAAGTTGAGCTCCTTGCGCACGTCCGACGTAGAGACGGCCTGCGGGGTGGTCACAACCACGGCGCCGGCGACCTGCGACGGCAACGCCTCGCTCTGCAGCGTCTCGGCGAGGGAGATGTGCTCGTCGCTGGTTCCCGGCGGTGTGTCGATGAGGAGGAAATCCGTGTCGTCCCAGAGCACATCGCGGATGAACTGGCGGATCATGGCCGTCTTTTTGGGGCCCCTCCAAACCACCGCGTCGCCGCGGTCTGGCAGCAGGAAGCCCAGGCTCATGGCGTGCAAGCTGCCGAGTCGACTGTCCGCATCCTTTTCGTGAACGGGCACGGGGGCCCAGCCGCCAGGGATCTGTTTGACCTTGGAGTTCTCGATGGAAAGCATTCGAGGCATAGACGGCCCTGTCAGATCTACGTCGAGAACTCCTACCGCGAACCCAGCCTGCGACAAAGACAGGGCCAGTTGTGTCGTAACCGACGACTTGCCGACCCCTCCCTTGCCCGACAGCACCTAGCCATCATGCGCTTTAGCGGCGCTCCGTCGGGTTGAGTTGTGTGTTTTCCTTTGGCGGGAAGAGGGGCAACGTACCAGCACAATGTGCTTGACCTTTTCCAGACCCATGTCTTACTTTCCGGGGACGGATAAAGCAGGTCGCAAGAGACGCACAGCAAGGTTGACGATGATGCTATGTAGGCTGTGGTGTTGAAGGCGACGAGTTAAATCTACTACACACTAACTAGTAGGGTCTATCTATCTTG
Source organism: Claviceps paspali (assembly GCA_013435705.1). Taxonomy (NCBI): domain Eukaryota; kingdom Fungi; phylum Ascomycota; class Sordariomycetes; order Hypocreales; family Clavicipitaceae; genus Claviceps; species Claviceps paspali. The sequence continues at coordinate 58,356 of JABAEC010000085.1, read as the reverse complement.
ATTTGAAAGCAGAACCCCAAAAAGGTTCCATCGGAGAAAAGTGGGACCAACCGCCGCGGCATGGACTCTTGACGTAACAAAACTTTTGACCGTGGTTGAGGTTTTTGGACGTGTGGTTAGCTGCGACGAGCTCCGGGGCCTCTGGTTCTGTGATGCCTGGTGATATAAATGATATTTTAAACAGTTGGAAGCTCAGTATATGATACCCGAGTCGAGATGACGTGCAGCAGTTTCTACAGTCGTGTGTAGGGTAGGCTACCGTTGAATGAAACCACGAATCTCTCTCCTTGTCGAAACGTCGATCAATATCCTTCTATGTGCAAGGGGCTCGAATATTCGTTTAACGCTTCATTTCCAGTACTATCTACTATCCCACGACTGGGCGGAACGACCGCATCGCTGCTTTCCCACGCATGAAATTATTCCTTCCAAAGAGATGTGAAAGAGAAAAAAAAAATAAAACGCCAACAAATAGAATATCAAAGAAGAAAAAAAAGATTCAAAAAGATAAAAGAGACAAGAAAACAACCTTGACTGGGTCATACCGTTGCCCCTGCCGACATAGCCGGCGTATCGCAACCCAACCCCCCCCCCCCCAAAAAAAAACGCATGTACAAAAAAAAAAAAAAAAAAAAAAAAAAATCATGATCGCTTGCTTCTGTGAAAAAAATCTTTCTTCTTTCCCCATCTGCGGCTGCGCCTTCTTCTTCATTGCGAGTCGTCGCCCTGGCGCGCCTCGAAGCGGACGACGCCCTGAGGGAAGGCATACATCGAGTGGCCCTTTGCATCCAGGCCCATCAGCTCCCCCTTCGAAATGGAAGACACTGGTCGCATGAACTTGACAATAGGACCGCCCTCCAACGTGAAGCCTATGAACTCGGCCTGGAGTTCGCTGCCTTTGTCTTCGTCGTCGGAGATTTGTATAGTATTTCTGGACAGCGGTGTTATTTTTAGTGAGAAGATGATGTCTTTTTTCTTCCTGAAAGAATAAAAGGAAGAAGAAGAAGGAAAAGAGGAAGAAAAAGAGGAGGAAGAATAAGACGATGAGGCACTTACGTTTGACTCATGGGTGGTCCCTGGCCATCCTCCACAGAGTTCTGACGCGAGGACCTCCGCAACTTTTTGACACGATTCCTCGAGCAATCATGAATTAGGTGCAGTAGCCCCGCGATGACGAGCACAGGGGTACCCAGCGCCAGTGCCCACGGTCTAAAAGCAAAGCAACTCGCATAAAAAAAAGATGAAAAGCGTTAGTCCTGCGTCATGTTTTCTCCCGGGGGGGGGGGGTCTTTTTTTGCACGTACGGATGCTTGCGGTTGCGGTGGGAGAACAGCAAAGCCAGGACGATACCCGCCATAGCGATCAAGGATCCGACCTGGATCATGGTCCATGTAGACCAGTACAACGACATGAGGTCTTCACCGTCGCAGAACTGCAGCGCCAGAAGAGCAAACGCCTCCATGACCACTACCGTCGTCGATGCGAGGACACACCCGATGCACAGAAAGATGTACTTCCTGAGTGCCTTGGCTCGCTTGTGAGGATTGTTGCCATGTCTCTCTATTGCCTCTTGCCCTCTATGTTCTTTCCGTCAGAAACTCTCTGGTAAGGTGGGGAGAAGCTATTGCGAATGAAAACAATGGAATATACAGATGCACAAAAGGCGAAAAAAAAAAGAAAAGAAAAGAAAAGAATGGCAAAAACATACTTGACGTAGAGCCACGAGCCAAAGAACAAGATGAGAAGATTGGCGATGAACATGCTAAAGTATAGGACTTTGAAGTGCCACCTATCCAAATGTGATGCGAACCGGGCATATTTGACGCATAGTTGCGGATCTAGATCCGCACGGTTGACCATGACGGGGGATGCGTGGTCGAATTTTTGCACATAAACAAAAAAGAGACACTGATGATGAACTCGTAGTGTGTCGATGGGCTACGTCTCGGGAGGGGAGCGGATCTTTTAAGAAAGGCCCTGCAGGTAAAGCACTCTTGATATAATAGAAGACGTTTATGTGGTGGCTGCACACACGTCTGGAGATGACCAAATCATGTACACGAGAGACAATAAAGATGAAGGGAATGTAAGCCCGCGGATCCTATAGGATGTTTATATCGATTTAGGTTTCTGGGATCTTACAGACCCCATGCCGGTGCCGCTGTCACTTTAGCAGGCGCCGAACGAGGTCGGGTGGGCAAAGACAACCCAGTCCGGTTCATTATCTTTCCATGACACAGCCCAGGTGCCCAGGTGCGCACAGCAGATTGCCAAGACTGGCAATGTCTCAAAAAGGGGAGCCCAAGAGTGGGACATTTATTATCCTTTGGGAGAAAAGGGAGGGGGGTGGGCATGGCCGTGGCCTAGTAGCTGGTCCCCACGGCATCCGGATGTGATCTTGTCCGGCTTGCTGGATACAAGAAGAGTCGACCCGAGCGAGTCGAGGAGTCGGTTCAACCGCATAACGTCACCGACGACTAGTGCCTGGTGTAGTGTGTAAATTTGTCATGGATAAAAAAGAAGAAAGTCTGATTCCTGGCGGCGTCTGTTCCCTAGCGGAGTGGTGTGTAGGCCAAGGGTAAGGGGTCCGGGAACGAGAAACCTTTGATGTTGATGTTGTTGTTGTTGTTGTTGTTGATAATGATGATGATTGGCTTTGGTGAAGACGACAGCTTTTTTTTTTTTTTTTTTTTTTTTTAATGGCGGCAACAAAGGCGTACCGTACCGGCAGGATTGGTGATGCTGATAAGAGTTGCCGCTGACCTGCATGCGTGCCCTGCGTGGCCATCCCTTCACATGCGCCAAAAGCATGCTAAACATGTTTGTGTTTAGGGCATTGCTCAGCCACAATCTCATCAGGCTAGCGGCGACGTGGAGACGATCGGCACCGCGCAGTCGGGACAGGAGGAATGATGGAGGATTGAAAGGGGCGCAAGATGAGAGATGAAAGATGAGCAGCAACGCGGAGGCTGAGCAAAGGTCTCCCTGGAATGTTGGAAACAACCGAAGCGACACCAGCAGAGCGTTTGAGGGGCAGAGGCAGAGGGGGCGTGCCGGCCGCAGTGGGGGCCAGGCGTTGCTTCCGTCATGCGTTCCTTCCGTCAAGGCCAAAAATGCCAAGGCGATGCAAGTTCCCGCTTGGACCTTCCAAGGCACAGCGGCTCTGACGATGCCGCCATTCCGTCGCCTTAAGTTCTTTACCCGCCGCCTATACTTGGTGACGGGTCTTGCTTTTTGCGGGAAGAAGAGAGGAGAGACGACTCAGACGAGGCAAGAGCGGGAAGAGGGGGAAGGGACAGGGGAAAACTACCCGTTCATTGTTGGCGAGTTGCGGAGTGGGTGGACGTGGCACGCGGCGCAAGCAGATATGTCACTGTCACTTTTTTTTTTCCTTCCTTTTTTCTTTTTCTTTTTCTTTTTCTTTTTCTTTTCTTTTCTTGCGTCATCTACACATGCTGGGGTATCCTGAGATACAACGAGGCTACAGTGCTACCCCCGTGATATATATATATATATAAATATATAAACTACTATGTATGTACTAATTAATGTATGTATGCTTAATTTTAACGCAACCAGTCGCCAGGCAGCACATGAACCTCCCCCCCCCCCCTCTTCCCAAATGCTGGGCAGCAAGCCGAAACCATCACCCGCTCAAGAGTCGAGATCTTTTCCCCAGTTCGGCTAAACAGACACTGCCGCGATGCACGGTGTTTGTTCAGCAAGGGCTCCTATTGGGGCTTTTTTGTTTTTTTCCCCCTTCTTCCCGGCAACAACAACGCGGTTGCGACCCCCTCTGGATCCGCTGACCTGGGCCTCGTGGTTGCATCGCATGCGACACAAACACGCCGAGACATTGACCACTTTCCGCGTCCAGCGACAGCCGCACCCGCGCCCGCGCCAAGGCTGACAGATAAGAGATTGAATCCCTCCCCTCCTCTGTGCTTGGTGCCAGGGGACGTGTCCACGAAACATTGGCACACAAGTCTCTCGTGGCTTTGGTCTCTGGGGCAGAACTGGGTTTCGGGAGATGAGACTTGACCAACGTGGAGCGTGGAGTCACCAGGTTGGGGGCTTTTTCTTCTTCTTCTTTCCCTCTCCTTCTTATGTATGCCTGAAAAGAAAGGCGGAAGGGGGGGATGGCTTATCGAGAACCGCAAGATGGCTCCAAAGACGGGTCCATCAACGGGCACATCAGCCACTGGCGCCGACGGCAGAGAATATTGGTTTTTTTTTTTTTTTTTTTTTTGGCAAATAAATGAAATTTAGGTGCAGCTTCTTGTCGAAACTGTGCGACGTTCGCTCCCTACGCGTGGCAAACGGGTTCTGTCCCTCCCGATAGGTTGTGCTTCCTCAGCCCACGTGAATGAGCGTGCCCTTCTCCTTCCATATCTTCGTCTCCATCATCCTCCTCCTCCTTCCCCTCCTCTGCCCAATCCGGAAACCCATCATCAAATACATGCTGCAGGGCGTCGACGCGTCCTTGATCGTCAAGCTCGCCATTCCGCATCACCTCTGTCCATTTTGCCATGTCTTCATCCGTGAGCAGACACTCGTCCAGCAACCTCTCCAGCTGCGCATGGTTCAGCTTCTCGCCGATGAAAACGAGCTCTTGCCGCCGATCACCCCACTCGCCGCCCTTGTTGATGTCGTGCCGGACGAGCACGTCGATCTCTTCGTCTCCAGTGACATACTCCTCGGGAGGGAGCGTGCAGAACCAAGCCCTCCCGCCCGTCAGGGTCAGCATGGCTCCTGCCTGGGACCAGTCCCCTGCTCTGTGAGGTCGAGTGGCCAGGAAGAACTCGCCCTTGGACCGGAAGAGTCGCTGGAAAATGCCATGGGCACGCTTGTTGGCCAGGATGACGTCGTTTGGGGGGATGTCCATGTCCATGTCCTGGTGCTTGCGCTCATTGCGTAGAGATAGGGTAGTCTGTGCTGTTGAGACCGACCCGCCGTCTGAACGCTCCGAGGAACTGTCCCGTCGATCAGATCCGGATGCGGCCGATGCGGTGTCTGTTTCAGAGACCGTGTCTATCGCCGGTATCACATCAACATGCATGTTTTGACGCGACGCAACCCTGTCATGTGTTTTCTCGTCGACGTCGTCGACGTCATTCATCTTGTCATCATCATCATCATCATCATCATCATCATCATCTTCTTCTTCTTCTTCTTCCTCGTCTGCATCTTCCATTTGGAGGATGAACTTGTCGTATAGCAACGCAAACAACCTCTGCGGATGAAACGGCCTGTATCTGGTGTAGATGAAACTCTGCACATTGTACTCCTCGGTCTCGGGTTTCGGTGTAAGCACGTTACGTCCATTGACCTGTAAGGGGGCAGAGAGTTTTCAAAAATGTCAGTCATCGGCCAATTGTTAGTTTTAACGCAGAGTATCAGGACTCGAGATCCTTACTTCGCGGACAGTCATGGCATGAAGATCTTGTAACCAGCCATATCCGGTCTGTGCAACATCCAGTTTGAATAGCCCAGTGTTGACAATTTCGGCGATGTTGACTTTGCCGTGAGACGACTCGATAAGCTTCGCACGGTGGTTGAGCTTCTTGATTAAGCTTTTGACCTCTTCCCTAGTTTCTTTGCTTATCTGCGCGTCAAGTTAATATCAGAAACCTAGGACTCGATATGAACACACACGCGCGCGGACTAGAAGAGAAAGTATTCATGCTCACCATGTCGATCTTATTGAGGATGATGACATCTGCAAATTCAATCTGGTCGACCATAAGATCTGACACTGTCCGCTCATCTTCGGGAGTCACGTCGTCTCGACGGCTCGAAAGAAGATCGGCCGTGTCAAAGTCATGAAGGATTGTGAAGGCATCGATGACCGTCACAGTCGTGTCGAGGCGGGCAAATTTCTCGAGTCCGCCGGCTGCGTTTCTGAAAGAACAGTCAGCTCTTCTTGACCGGATACCGATTCTCGCCTTCCAAGCAACCGTCGACGCACGGCACTCACAGCTGTTTAAGAACCTTGATGGTGTTTTCGTCCATCGGCGTCTCTGTTTCAATGTCTGCCAGCTCGCCCATTTGCTCTGCCAGGCGTGAGTCGAACGTCTCAGCGACTTGCTCAGGCTCGCTGATGCCGCTGCTCTCGATGATGACGTAGTCAAACTCTTCCAGTTGAGATATGCGGACCAGCTCTTCGAGGAGGTCACCCCGCAGCGTGCAGCAGATGCATCCGTTTTGCAGAGCAATGATCTTTTCATCCATCCTTTTCAAGCTATGCGTCTTCTTGATAAGTGCAGCATCAATATTGATCCTATGAACTGTGAGCATTGGGCGGTCGTCTCCTGGTGTTGTAGGTTGAAAAGGGGGGGGGAGGGACGCCCTCACGCTCCTATATCGTTTACGACAATGGCTATCTTCAAGCCATGATTCGATCGAAGGATGTGCTGCAACAGCGTCGTTTTTCCAGCCCCCTATTGTAATCCCATGTGGTAAGCTAAAGAAAAAGAGACGAGCACTGCTTCCATCTCAAACCCGGCTTTTTTCCATCTTTTGAGTAGGGGGTTAGGGAGGGGTTATCACTTACCAAGAATCCAGATAAAAGGGTCACGGGAAGGCATTTCTTGGGAACTTTGAGCTTGTCAGATTTCTTGTTGGACTTTTTGCCAGCTGATAACCTGCTTGTGCGTCGAGAGGATTTCATCTTGGAACTACCCAAGATCCTTACTTGGGAAAGAAGAAAAAAATAGAAGAAGAAAATGCGAGTCAATTTTGATTTTGAGGAGATCAAGAGAGCAACAATTATCTTCTTTTGTTTCATAAAAGCGAGAAAAGGATAGTATATTTGGACGGCGCGTTCTTCCCTACTTATAACCTGGCAAGGGCCAAAACCAAAGAGAAGAGAAAGCCAAAAAAAAAAAGGTACATCATGCATCGACCCCTGTTTTTCTCTCTACTTGTTGTGTCGTAGCACATACGCCTGAAGTGTTTGGGCCATCAAGGTTGAATCCGGGGCCATCAAGGTCGTTTTGCGATGTGATCATGACATTCAAGTCGTTCTGATTGGCCATTTAGTCAAACAGAGTGGCATGAAGCGTCTTGAGGCAAGGGAGATGGTGAGATAAAGAGTGTCTATCTACATGATTTGAATAAAAATATGAAAATTTCTCATGTTTTCTTTTGTACGGAAAATGACGGATTGGAGGCTGCTGCTTTGATCTTATCGAACCCCCGGGTAGGTCGCTTACTCCTTATCCATGCAGTTACATTCATTCCACCACAACTTACTACGTACCCTTTTTCAAAAGCCACATCCCTCCACCACACGAAGCGAAAGACCAGACGCAAAACGCAAGAGCCCGGCGGCAGACGCTCACTTTCTCGACCAACAATCGAATTCGACGCCAAGGGTTGTCGCCTCCGATTGCAAAGTCATGGAACAGTTCCTGGTTCAAGCACAGCACTCGGGCACCATCAGCCACGCCCACAGCTTCCTGTTCCCGACACAAGCCGTGCAGTTGGCCAGGGAACTGCGCATCGCCGCCACCGTTGTCGCGTTCGCATGGGTTGCGGTCAGGGCTCTCGACGCATGGAAGAGTAGGCCGAATGGGAGAGCGTGAGGCTGTCTCCTGCACAATGTCTTGCTACTGTCTGCGTCCGAGGGCGGACATGGTCTCGTCAACGGTCACGTTTCGACACCCTAGGCCGGCTTCGGAGAGACCTCTCGGGAGGATAGGGAAAACAAGAAGAACGGGAGGAGATGCTGTGCTTCTCTTAGCTGTGCTGAAGTGAGAGAGGATGGACCATGAGATGCGTGCTGCGAAATCTCCCAAGTACCTTGGTACGCCCCGAACAGCACGCGCAGACAAACCAGAGCAACGCAGTTCTTGGAATTTCGCCTTTGCGGCTCACCCGGGATTCGGCCTCGTCAGCCTTCTTGGACTACATGCTTGGACTTCACTTCGAAAAAAAATACTTAGAAACGAAATGTTGCCGTTGTCATAAACCATACTTTTCTCCCTCTTCTCGTACTTAGCACATGCCATGCCATCATTGTCCGACCCAAAACACGGTCTCAGCATACACCACACTGGCCACACACCAGCGATCTGCTTTTACCATTCATACATATCCTCAAACAGATCCACGTGCACTGAAATGGCCTTCGCGTGTCTAATGACGGCCACTCGCGCGTCATCCGCCATCTTGCCGGGACCACAGACGAAAACGGCCGCTTTCCCGCCCGCTGTTTGGTGCACGAACTGCCGGACCAGAGCATCCACGTCCGGCCGCCCATACTTGCACCTCAAGTCTGGGGACTTCTCGTCGCCACCGGCCGACGACGATGTGACGTACAAGTCCAGAGTGAGTCCCTTGACAGGAGGGTCCCCCGCCAAATGGTCAAGATGCTGCTCGACAACTTGTCTCGCAAACTCTTCATGCGGATTCGACCAAACAAGCTGGACGCTGGGCCCCTTTTCTTGACGGCTGAGATCGTCTTCCAGAAGCGTTCTCACGTACGGAAGCACAGCAGTGATGCCGGTGCCTCCTGCGATGAATAAGATATGGTGGTAATGCTGTAGTTTGGCTGCCGTTCCATAAGGTCCTTCGAGCACGACCTTGAGCTTCCGGGATCCCGACACGTTGTCGTTGGAGAGCATATCGCGCAGTCGCCGTGTCATGCCGTCACGGGGGCGAATCATAAAGGTCATGTGCGGCTTGCCCGATAGAGACTCCAGGTCAGACGTCGTGGTATTGGCCACGTCGGCTGCTATCGCGGGACGGGTCGCGTTGACCGTGCCGTTGGATCGACCCGCCACGCTGAACGGGTGGCCCTGCCAGAAACGCAGGCCCCCGAAGTAGAGGAAGTAGTACTGTCCTGGACTCTGTCGCGGCAGGCTCGATGGAGACGACACATGCAGCATTATGATGTTTGTGTCTTGGCTGTAGCTCGCGACGGCATCTGCCGCGCTTCGTCTGACGAGGTTTACCCAAGCGATACGCAGGAACCGAACGACATAGTCTGCGGCCCAAATACCGACGCAGATGAGGATCCAGAGCTTGTACATGCCGCTGAATATGGACTTGAGGTGTCTAAACGCTGGTCAGGGTTTCCGAGAACGTTTTTTGTTTCGGGGGGGGGAAGCGTGGCTTGAAAGTGTTTTCATACTGATACAGGGCTGCCAGGATGATGGCGGCCAGTATGGTGTGCGTGGCTTTGAATATCTCGTAGAAGCGAGATCGGAAGCAACGCACTGCCAAAGCGACCGAAAGTCCCATGGAAGTGGTAGCCTACAGAAAACAAGACGCCGGCACCGCATCACATCAGCATGGCGTTTTACGCAGGCGGTTCACTCGACGAAATAGGACGAGACGGGCTCGGGTGCCGCCATGCGTCAAAAGGGTTCAACGAGACTCACCAATATACCCCACTGGAAGACCTCATCGTGGCGCAGCTCCTCTTTGTAATATGCCCAGCCCTTGTCTTTCGTGGCCGTTAGTTGCCTTATTCAGGGGGAGGGGGGGGGGGGGGTTGAACGGCTGTGAAGCCCTGCACTGACTATAGCTGTCAAAGGCGGAGAGCACAATGCCGTGTGTGACGGCCCCGACCATCATGACAAGGCCGATCCATCGATGGAACAGGCTGAAGGTTCGGTAGCTCCAGCCAGTCACCAACTGGAAGGGGTTCGACCGCGCACCGAACAGAAAGACCAGCGGGAGGCTCTTTGAAAGCAGGCACGCTATCCTGTCGCCGAGACAGCGCAAGATCTGGAGCCTTTTGCTCTTAAAGCTACAAAACCGGGAGGAGAAGATGAAGAAGAAGAAGAAGAAGAAGAAGGGAGAAGGAGAAACCATCAGCTGCGCAGTTCAAAGGTCCGTCTTGTTGTTTCACGACACTGACTAGTAGTTCTCCTCGAGAATCGGGTAGTGGACCGCGCACACCACCACGTTAAGGACGATATACGAAGCGATGATGAGTGACTGCAGCCGGAGCGGAATCGTCAACCAGCCCCAGGGTTCGTGGTGACGGTGGGAAAAAGTCGGCGAGAGTTGCAGGTCGAACTTCCAGAGCTCCGCCAAGCGCTGCAGGATCCCTCGAGCGGCCTGCTTCGGGGCGTCGGGAGCTTCGCGCGGCTCCGAGTCCCGTCTTGTGCAGGACCAGATCCTGCCCACGGCGCCCAGAAGGAGTATCACCGCCCAGAAGCCATAGGGAACCCAGCTAGAGAGAAATAAAAAGTAAGAAAAAAAAATAAGCCAATCAGCCGGGGCGAGTTGGGATTCTCTCGGCAGGGCATGTGCCGAGTGGCGATGACGCCGCCGACGACGACAACGGACAATGACGAATGAATGATTTACCTGACGGCGTTGTGATAGTCGCGCAAGTCGCTGTAGGTCTTGGCGGATCCGTAGACGACAGCCCAGCTCTGGGCAGACGGCACGACGGGGCCCCGGAACACGAGGTGCGGCCCGGGCTCCGTGACCACGGCCGGCAGGCGAGCGAGATCTGCGGGCGCCGCACGGTCCACCGCCGTCCGGTACCCGGCGATGCTGACGGCCTGGGACGACGCGTTCTTACACGAAGCAGCCCACCACCGGATGCCGGGCTCGAGATCCGCCTCGTCACACCGCAGCGCCGCGCAGTAGTAGGTCGAGCGGACTCGGAGCTCATTCTCACACGACGCAGCGCCGGGTCCCGCAAAGTGAGCCTTCTGCAGCGCGTAGTAGCACGACGCCACGCACGTCTCCCGGCCTCGCGGCTTGCTGGCATGAGCGCAGACGGCGGCGGAAACCACCGCGACCAAGTAGACCGACGAGACCATCGTGCCTCGTATGGTTACACTGGCGGGGAGGTAGAAAGAAAGAGGACGCACAGCAAAGAACTTCCCCGTTATGGTCTGAGGAACGGCGTCAGAAGCAAAAGGGGGGCTAGTCTTTTTTTTCTTTCTTTTTTTTTTCTCAACGGCCCCATTCGTCGTTGTCGTCGTCGTGCGAGAAATTTTCTTCACCCTTTATACGCAGTTCCCTCATTCACCTGGATTTTCCCAGATGCGGGGGGGGGGGGGGGGGGGGGGGGCTCTGGCTGATGCTACTGATGATTTTTCTGTGAAATCAACAGAAATCAATCCCGGGCTGTTCCTTATGGCGTGCCCTCAGGCGGCATACGTCTCATGGACGTCTGGCATAGCCGTCTCCTGCTGCGAAGACCAGCCGTCGCGCAAAGCCTCATGAGCGGACGGGCGAGGGAACAGAAAGGAGAAGAAGGGAGGAAGAAAAAGACGGACGGGTACGGGTCCAAGCATTAAAAAGCTCCTCCTTTCGTCTGACAGGGGGGGGGGGGGGGGGGAACGGGGATATAGGCTAATCCGCGCAGGTGATGGCAACACGACACATTGACCTCGCGGGACCGAGAGAGCTGTCCCTTCCCTGGTCGAGAAGATGGAAATACTGCGCGGGCCTTGGTGGGGGGGGGGGGGGGGGGATTTTTTCCGTATGGGGTTCTGGTAACGCGTATGGGATTTTCAGGAGGATCAGTCAGTATTTGATGTCTCTGGTGGGGGAAGAAGAGGAGGAGGAGGAACAAACTTGGAAGAAATGCTTAGAGTATGCCACTCCTCGAACATGTAGATATGGCGTCTCGACTGCGAGCAAGCGGATGTGAGACTTGATCTGAGCTGTTGGACCCCTGACTTCGGAATAAAAAGGGCGTTTGGACAAGGCGAGAAGCAATCTGCGTTATATATGTTCTCGTATACTACTACTATTGTAGTAAGCTATAGAGTTGTTACTTGTATATACTACAGTACTACTACTACTACTAGTAGTAAGTACCAACTACTAAGTACCAAGTACTAAGTATTAGTAGCAGTAGGGGGGCCGCGCAGCCCTGGCGAATCATTAGCCACAATGTGGCAAACTGTGGCAGAGTCATCGTGGGTTCTATTTCCATGCCGGGCATCTGAACAGCTCAACAGCTGCGTCGCAGTGTTCGCAATAACCCAATCAGGCAACCAGTCATTTAATTTAACAGTCCTCAATTGCGACTAGTTCGGGGTCACCCTCCTCCTTCCCTCCCATTCCACCATTACCATCATCACCGTTGTTGTTAACATGATGAAAATCTGTATGATTGTCGAAACACCTACGGGTCGCTACTTTATTCCCTTGCCCATCTCTCGCTATTCTGCCAACCTTGCTAGCGGTGGCAAATCATCGTGCGCGGCTGCAAAAGCTGCAAAAGCGGAACGGTCGCCAGTGCCACTACCACTAGTAGTTGCAGCGGCAGCAGTAATAGAAACAGACTACATGCCGTTAAAAACAACACAACGGCGACACGGGCAGCGCCGTCCTTGTCGCCATCACCGCTTGCCGCCGACGCCGGTGCTCGCGCGGATAATACGGCGAAACACGAGGGTCGCGGTGGCCAAAAGCGAAATACCGACGATCCGGCAGCGTTGCTCTTGGACGAGCGCAAGGGCCTAGAAAACGTGGGTTCCCGGACCCTTTCGTGGTGTCGCATTTTCATGCCACTTTTCCCTCGCGGCCCTGACGGCCAGTTCGTAAGACTGTCATTAGCAAACGTTGCCTGCACAGTGCGCCAGATGGGGCGACGTTTGCGAGGCCGTAGGTTGTCCCTTGCTGCGAGCGATCGCCTGGCGTATGTATCTCTTCCGATTCTCCAGAGGTTGATGACGGCCTCTTCGGGATCCCAGACTGGATCAGTCGTCTATTGACGGCTGTCCGTCCTTGGAGAGCCGAGATGGAAGAGGAGGATGGGGGGTACCTCTGCCTCTGCCTCTGCTTCCATTTCTTCTACTGTTGCTGCAACTACTAACTAGTAGTGATAATGCCAGCGGCAATGCCCGTGCAAGTCCTGTATATATTTAGAGTGGATGAACGTCAAGCAGCAAAATGACGTATGCGCGACGGCCATTCATTGAAGAAATGTAGCCAGTTCATTCGAGCCATCTGCAACGATCGACTATGAGTCCGTGTATCTTGAGCTTGGCCCATCTAGGATTCATGTACTATTTACTCATAGAATAGAAAGCTGCGGATGATGGTTAGAAAATTGTAGAGTTGCACCGCAAGCTGGTTTTCTTTTTCCCCATCCTAGTCATCTCAGCCTAGCAGACAAGGAGACGAGCAATTCGGCCGATGGACAGAAAAACTGTCACGACGTTGGTATGGTTGACCTTTTCAAGAAGTAAATTGCGTTTCTCCCATTTCGCATTCACCGTGGTCTGGTGCAAAAAAAGAAAGAAAAGTTATAAAAAAAAAAAAAAAAAACCCACTGCTTACATGAAGGAATCCAAGACGCTGCGTGATTTCAGCACCGACAGGCTCTGCCGCACCTTTTTTATTGATTAGTTGGTTCATCAGACCACCTAGGAACCCACAGGGAAAACCACGTTGCCTCACGAAAAACGCAAATGCATAGTGGGCCACGGCAAACTTTTTTTTTTTTTCCAACTCTTCTTCTGATGTTGGATGAATTGGCCGGCTGTTGGTGCGTGCCATGTTCAACTGGTTTCAAAAAAAAAAAAAAAAAAAAGCAGCAAAAACGCTTGGGAAGTGAAAAAGGGAAAGAGGAAGCCGCGGACCTGCTCGTCTTACATTCTCAGACATGCATGCATTGCATGGTATGCCTGTTTTGCTCAGGGAAGGTTGCTTGGGGATATCCTGGGTCGGTTAAGTCGGATGTCATGCCATGTAGTATCTACTACTGCTAATACTACTGTAGCAGTAGTAGTATTACATGCACAGAACACAGAACACAGAACAAGTGCAGGTTCTTTCTTTCTTTTAATCCTGGGGACCGATCCGTGTCGGCAAATATGTAAGTAACATGCATAATTGCATGTATGCATGTATGTACATGCATGATCTGGCACCCACACGCCTACCCCATCCAAGGGTTGCAATTGGTCCAGATACGAATGCAGGGAAAGAAGGGCAAGTAGCAGGTTGATGGCACTTGCTTGCAGCGACCTGACTTTTAGCTTCGAGTAGAAGAAAAAGAAAAAGAAAAAGAAAAGACGGTGTTGGCTACAAAAATATTGAAAAAAAAAAACAAAAAAAAAAAAAAATCCTGCCATCTCTCAGTCACCTCAGTTGCTTCTTACACTTGCCTGCCCGCGGACCGAGCTTTTTTTTTTTTTGTCTCACTGCCGCAATGCCAATTGCCGCCTTCGAAAAGAAACCACGCTCTTGGCATTTCTTGCCGGACCGACGACCCAAACGGGCATCACGCGCGCGAGTCAAATTGTCCCATCTATGTGGCTGCTCTCCGGTGTGTGTGACCCCGTGATTGGAAAAATCAAACGAAGAAGTGCCTGTTTAAAACAAGTTGCTGTTCTGGTGCCTCTTTTTTTGAAACATGTTTAGGACAACGACAACACGGGGAGACGGCGGCGGTTTGGAGTTGATTTTGTTTTTTTCCCTCTCGGCGAATAGGCCCTGGGATCGTTTAAGAATTCTCGAAACTTGTCTTGTTCTCCATCAGGACTCGTATACACAGCCTTCGTTACGAGAAAAACAGTAGAGAATATAACAGAACAGTGAAAGGACATGGCAAAAAAAAAAAAAAAAAAAAAAAAAAAAAGGAAGCCATGAAGCGTGTCCAATGCAACCATGATGATGAAAGCTGCGCAGCCATGTGCCAGAAGAATGGAAGAAGAACCATCCGCCCTTGCGGCTGCCCGGCGTGTAAAGCCATCTCATGGTCTGGGGTTCAGGCCGGGAGAACACATGCATTGGCTAGGATTCAGTGCTAAAATATATGCTTACATTGTCGAACAATCCGCGAAGAACGACTCGACAGACCGGACTGTCAATAAGTAAACCAGGTGCAGAAGAAGCCGGCAGATTGCAGGCGAAGAATGTCTATCCACGCATGGGAAGTCGGAACTCATGGTTCCTGTCTCATGCGAGACTGCATATGTAGCAGGCTTCGAGAATGTTCTGCCGAGAATTATTTCATTTGCAACCTGTTCTATGTATGTTTTGTGTGGCTGACCCCATACTAGTACTTGCAGCAGGCCTGACCTGACGGCGAAGATTTAAGAGCTTTTCTCGATGCGTGGGCATTTTTCAGCTCTTGAAGCTCCCTCCGTAGATGCCAGAAGAAAACAATTTGCACAATCATAAAGGCAAACCGAACCATGTACCGACCGGGTCTACAGGGTTTTTTCATCTTTTTTTTTTTTTCGACCTTCCGTGCCGTTCCAAGTCCTCGGGTGCAACGGCGTGTCACCATTCCAATACTTTGCAATATTCTCTCCAGATTTGCATTTTATTCCACGCTGAAATACGCTTCATACCGGCTCGCATGCATACCAAGGCCATCAGAACCGGCAATCATGGCTAGTCAAGTGCAGAATATACGGTGATCCGGAGCGAAGCCCGGAGCCGCGAATTTGAACAAAGAGACGATTGTCTCAGCAATTGGCAAGAATGTGCAAGCATTATTGCGACATCTAGAGAGAAAGAGGGAGGGGGAAAGGTATCGAGCGCCCAGCACGTCAATCCCGACAGTACGCCCATCGTGCGGCAGGATTTCCGAGCTGTCATCTTGGACAAACTACGTCATGTCGATTCCCTGGGCACTGTCATCGGATTCGAGCATAAATCTTTCCCACATGTTTCATCCTAAAGCAAAAAGCCATTGACAATTCGTCCGAGAAAAAAAGTTTTCGGCATCCCCCCCGCGTCCTCGACGCGACGAACGACGTTCGTTGCGCAAGCCACATGTTCAGTTCGCTCAAGTTTGAAACTCTTTTGTAACGTTGCAGATGTCAGAATCCATGGATGCAGTCAGCATGTCTGACTTTTGTCTGATAAATCCTAGTTGTGACGTCTTTTGCGTCTCTGCGGTCTCAGGGTCGCAAACCGCAAACATGGCTCTCCCAACTTCTGCGCCTCATCGTGCAGCGTAGCGTCGAATCTAACTCCCGGTAGGGAAAAAAAAAACAATAAAAATAAAAAAAGGAGTAGAAGTTTGGGGGGGGGGGGGGGGGGGGGGGCGCCCCCCCCCGGCGCGTCCTTGAATCCGCACATGTGGTACGGTCCGAACCCCCCCCTCCCCCCCCTTCCTCTCCCCCGGTCCGATCCTGCCGCATTTAGAGAAAGCGGCGCAGTTTTTTTTTCCTTGGGAGAAGAAAAAGCAAAAACCATATTCGGCGAAGCCCGATCAGGCAGGCCTCAGTCAGAAGAACAAAGAGATGAAGGAGAAACAGAATTTCCCACCGTTACCAGCCCTGGCTTTGCAGGGAATCGATTATTTTCTTTCCTTCCATCTCCACGAGAAGACCCAGTACCAGGGATTTTGTTTTTTCTTCTTTCTTTCTTTCTTTCTTTTTTTCATCCTTTCCCAACGAGTTTCTGTATGACAAGACATCTGCCGCCGTCGCCGGGTGACGACGCCACGCCAGAATCAGCCGTACTAGTCTCACACCAAAAGAGACACACCCTGGTCGAAATGGTGCGGCAGAGAAAGAAGGGGAGGACGAAACCATAGTGGTAAATTTCTCATCACGAGGTCTTTTTATTTGATTTGTTTTCCCCTCTTCGTCAGTAACTACCATGTTGCCTCCCGAATGTGATCGGTGAGTGTTGTGAATGGGGAATGGGGAAACCACTCTTGCCCCCCCCCCCCCCTACCTTGTGAGACCAACGTGTATCATAGCTACGTTATCTATGAATAATATATACATATACATGACAACATCGTACAGGAAGTAAAGGATACAAGAGAATAGAGATGGATGCGAGAAGAGAGAAGAGACAACTGAGAGAAGATAGAACTGGGAGAAGTACACGCTCCAATAGAGACACGACAAAGATGAAAGGTACAACGAACAACGAAAACAAAAGGCATGGACAAAGACGTCATATTCTCCAGCGTCTACAAGGCTGACTACATGTCTTTCATCGGGATGCAAGTTTCGCCTTCTCCCCATCCAATGAGGTATGCTACCAAGTTTTCTGTCTCCGCGCAAGGGGTCAACGTGGTCGAAAAGGGGGGGGGGGGGCGTATATGACGTACAGTGTGACAGGACCCCCCCCCCCCCCCTTCCCCCATTCCTCCCTCTCCTATCCTTTTGTAAATCCCCCGCCTCATTGCTTTTTCTCAGGCCGCGTGAACATTACGCATCGGTGGTTAAAAAAAAAAAGCCGTGGGGTATCTAATCGTATTTTCTATATCCGCCGTGCCGGGGGGAAGGGAGGAAGGAGGGGGGGTGAGTTACCAAGGATGCGGAAATGTTCAGGGATTTATGATGATTTTTTATTTATTTTTATTCTTCGTATGAGACATTCCCCGTGTAGAGGATTTGCTTCCCCCCCCCCCCCCCCTTTTTTTTTCTTTTTCCCCCTTCTCATCCACGCTTTTTGTTTTTTTTTTATATATTTTTTTGTTTTATTTTTATATTTTTTTTGTTTTCGCTCTTCTTGATATGCCTTCTTTATGGTTGTTGCGTGGGCTTGCTCGTATCTGAGGAAGGGCGGGGGGGCTGAAAATGAGGAGAGGGCGGGGGGAGAAACAAAGAAAAGAAAAGAGGAGAAGAGAAAAGAGAGAGAGAGAGGGATATGGAGAGATGCAGGACAATACGGGTTGACCCCGGAGATCGGTTGAGGAGATTTGCGTTTTTGAGTATGGAGGTTTTTTTTTTTTCTCATGGCGCGTACATAAAGACGGGCTCGGGGAATGGTTCTTTTTTTTGGATTTTTGGTTCCTGTCCTTCCTGGGTTTTTTTTTTTGCTTCTTGTATGAAGTCTTGTGGACGATGGATTGAATTGAATTGATTTTGATTGTTTTACTTGGAATCCGCTGTCTCACGAAGCTTCTTTCGCCCCCCTTGCCCCTTCTCGAAATCCTCTCACAGCCGGGCCCTCCCCTCCCCTCCCATTCATCTCGAAGCCGCCTCTGTTCTTAGTTATCCCGAGGGGGAAAACCCCCTTTCGTCTGCGACAATGTACCACAAACTCGCCGAAGATGACCGCGGCGAGGACAAGTGGGAAGATGGGCCAGAGTGCCGCCCTCGGGCAACGACACGCCGCCGCATCTCCAAGCCCCTCCATCTAATCCAGCCCTCGTATGACTGCGTCGTCATTGGCTCCGGGTACGGCGGGGGCATCGCCGCCTCCCGAATGGCCCGGGCCGGCCAGTCCGTGTGTCTCCTGGAACGGGGGGCGGAGAAATGGCCTGGGGAGTATCCCGAAACCCTGAACCAGACGGCGAGGGAGCTGAGCTTTGAGGGACACGTGAGGAGGGCGTTCCGCAAGGACAGGAAGATCAAATGCGGCAATGCCTCGGGCTTGTATCGTGTTGTTGTGGGCGAGGGCCAGACAGCTGTTGTTGGCAACGGTGAGCCGCACACTTTGGTTGTTGTTGTTGTTGTTTTTTTATTGCTTTTTCTTTGAGCTTCACCATTTCCCCCTTTTCCCTTCCCCACGCATGCTGCTGTTTTCTTTTCTGACGTGTTTGGCTCTTAGGCCTGGGAGGCACGAGCCTCATCAACTCCAATGTCTTTCTCGAAGCCGACGCCGGAACCTTGTCCATGGATGTATGGCCCCCTGAGATTCGCAACAACCCCGGGGTTCTCGAACCGTGTAAGTAGCACCGCAGGCCTTGATGTGTACGGTGATATTCTTGTGATTTGTGGCGTCAGTCGGTTTTTTGATGGGACAAGTTTTTTTGTTCTTCATGTTTCTTGTCTTGCACCATCAGGTCAAGTTTGTTTAATTGTAGCTTCTGTTTTTTTTTTTTTTTTTTTTTGAAATGTCTCTCACTTTCTTCTTTTTCTTCTTATTCTTCCCCCTCGGTATGCTCATAACCGTCGTTCACGACAGACTACCAAAAGGTCCGAGATGTCCTCGAACCGCAGCCATACCCCGAAAGCTGGCCCAGTCTCAAGAAAACCGAGCTCCTTCAGCGTCAGGCCGAGAGGCTGGGCCTGAGCAAACGTTTCTACAGAGTTCCGCAGACGACTCGCTTCCGTCCCGGCCCCAACAGCTGCGGCGTCACCATGGCGCCGTCGACCCTTTCAGGGCAAGACACGACGGGCGTCAACGACGGCTCCAAGACGACGACCCTGGTCACGTATCTGTCCGACGCCTGGAACTGGGGTGCCGAGATATTCTGCCGGTGCGAGGTGCGGCACGTCGAAAAGGCACCGGAAGAAAGGGGCGGCTACAACGTCTACTACGCTTGGCACGATGGCGGGCGCGACAAGTTCCAAAGAGGAGGGCGCCTCAAGGGTCTGCTCCATGTCCACGCGAGGAAGGCCGTCTTTCTGGGCGCCGGCTCTATCGGCACAACCGAGATTCTTCTGCGAAGCAAGGCCATGGGGCTGCAAATCAGCGACCAGGTCGGTAGCGGCATGAGCGGCAACGGCGACATGCTGGCCTTTGGGTAAGACATTGTCCGAAATCGGAAAAGAAGAAGAAGAAGAAGAACAAGAAGAAGAAGAAGAACCTCAGCTTACCATGGCAATCAATACAGGTACAATTGTAGCCAGGACGTCAATGCCATTGGGGGGGTGGCGCCGCGGACCGAGAGCAACAAACCTGTTGGTCCGACCATCAATGCGACCATAGACATGCGGGAGGCAACGTGCCACCCTCTCCACGGATTCGTGATACAAGAAGGCGCAGTGCCGCAAGCCCTGGCCCGGCTCGTTCAGCCCATTGCTGATATGCACAAGGTTGTCGATGCGCCGGAGATAAGACTCGGGAGCCGCTTGAGGAAAGTCTGTCGGGGGTGGAAGAGCCGTCTACTGGGCCCCTATGCGCGCTCCGGTGCCGTTCAAAAGACTCAGGTCTTTCTCGTAATGTCACACGACGGTGAGTCAAGTCTGGATTGGATGATGATGATCCTCGTGATTCTTACCCCCCGGTCCCAAAAGCAGCAAATTCTGACAAACTCCCCAAAAGGCTCCCATGGTACCATGCGGCTGGAAAACGGCGAACCGAAGCTGCAGTTCCCAACGGGAAATGGAGGCGATCGTGACAAGGAAGTGCACACTCTGCTTTCAGAGGCAGTCAAGTCAGTCGGCGGAACGCTGATCAGCAACCCGTGCTCCCGGCTATGGGGCAGCCACAAGGTGACGGTTCATCCGCTTGGGTAAGTAAGAAACCTCCCGCAAGAAGAAAACCAAAACGACAAAAAGGCGAGAGATACGAGAACGGACTGAGTAACCATGGCTCGTATATACAGTGGGGCGCGCATGTCGCGAGACAACACGGCTCGAAACGGTGTGACAAATCACCGCGGACAGGTCTTCACCGGACGGACGGCCTCGGAGACGCATCCCGGGCTTATCGTTGTCGATGGCGCCGTCGTGCCGGCCGCGCTGGGCGTCAACCCGCTTGCGACGATTTCTGCGCTGGCAGAGAGGGCGGTTTGCGAATACGCCAACGCCCAAGGGCTTGTTGTCAGTCGCGAGAGCAACGGCGTCTTGGACCCGAGCGGTTCGCCGGCGCGCGCGGGGAGCAACGGCGCGTCCAAGTCAGACGAGGCGCGGCGCTTCTCGGGCCGGAACAGCGTCCGAGCGCCGTCCATCTCCTTTACCGAGTACATGGCCGGCTTCGTGGATGCTTCCGCCGCCGTCGTGGGCAGCGTTCCCGACGATCGGGCCTGCTTTGAGGCATGTCACGCTGCCGGACGAGATAAAGGCCAGGTCGCGCAGCTCCTGCTCAGCGCCAGCCTCGTCAGGAGGGATAGAAACCTCCCCGGCGGCAAGCGCGCAGACGGCTACGAGGGCAGCGCGCTGACGGGCTCCTTCGTCTGTCCGACGATGAGGGGGTCGCCCTTCGTGGCTCGGAACGGCAGCCTGCGTGTATTCCGGCAAGACGGCTCGGTGACGGGCACGAGCAGGCTGGTCTACGACTTTGACATGACGGGCGCCGACGGCCGGGTCGTACACTTCCACGGGTACAAGGTGGTCAGCTCGTCGGCGTCATGCGACCCCCGGCAGCTTTGGCGCTCTCTGACGACGCTCTACGTTAGCATCACGGAATGGAATTACCCCGACCAGACCGTCATCGCCAGGGGCAAGCTGAGCATGAGGCCCGGCGACTTCGGCCGGCAGCTGCGCAGCTTGACGGCAAGCGGCGCGACCTGTCACGAGAGCAAGGCCAACCTGGCCAGGTTCGTCCTCGACTTCGTGCGCAGATCGGCCTCGCACCTGCTGCTGCCGCTCGCGCCTCTTCAATACCCCAGGCCGGTACGGCCGGGTGAGTTCTCGAACCCGACCCCG
The DNA here is from genome assembly GCA_013435705.1 of Claviceps paspali. NCBI lineage: Eukaryota > Fungi > Ascomycota > Sordariomycetes > Hypocreales > Clavicipitaceae > Claviceps > Claviceps paspali. The sequence continues at coordinate 37,132 of JABAEC010000085.1, read as the reverse complement.
CCGTCGAGGACCGTCGAGGTGACGGCCTCGGACGGCGTGCGGACTAAGATGCACGTCTGGGAGCCGTCCCGGGCAGTCTCGCGCGTCGACAATCTCCTCATGATACCCGGCGCGGCCGTCAGTCACGAAATCTTCGCCCTGCCGACCGTTGCCGTCAACGCCGTCAACTTCTTCACGGCGGCGGGCTTCCGCGTCTTCGTCGCCGTCCACCGCATCGGCGCGGACCCGGACCCGGTCGACTCCGCACGCCGCGCCGACAGGTGGACGACGTACGACGCGCGGCTCGACATCAAGGCCTGCATGGAGCACATACGGACCTTCTGGTCCGACAGGAAGCTGTACACCGTCGCCCACTGCATGGGGTCCGTCGCCCTGGCCAGCGGCCTCCTGGACGGCACCATCCCCGCCGGCTGGATCCTCGGCATCACCTGCAGCCAGGTCTTCATGAACCCCGTCTGGAGCGCGAGCAACACCCTCAAGCGCTCGGCACCCCTGCCGCTGGACAGGCTGACCAGCCGCCTGCTGGGCGAGTGGTTCGACTGCACCGCGGTGGCGACAGCCCCGTCCAGACGCGCGCCGGCTCTCCAGCGCCTCCTCGATCTGATGCTTCGCGCGTACCCGGAGAGGACGGGAGAGCGGTGCCGGAGCGCCTCGTGCCACCGCACCACTCTCCTCTTCGGCCGCTGCTGGAATCACGGCAACCTCAACGAGGCCACCCACCGCCACGTCGACAAGTTCTTTGGCAGCGCCAGCATGACACTCATGGGTCTCCTCATGCGCATGTCCGGCAACGGCGTCACGGCCAACGCCCCCGACCGCCGGCCGCTGACCACCCCGGACAACATCCGTCGGCTTCGCGGCATCCCCATCTTCCTCTTCTCCGGCTCTGACAACGACGTCCTCTCGCCGGCCGCGACGGAGCGGACGTACGAGGTCTTAACGCGGACCTTTGGCCTCTCGGCGGGGAGGGCTGAAGGCGGCATCCAGTATCGGAGGGAGGTGTTTGCCGGGTACGGCCATCTGGACTGTTGGATGGGCCGCAGAGCCCACCGCGATGTGTTTCCTGTTGTGTGCGAGGAGATACGACGCGTCATTGGAGAGTCTCAGTGAAGATGGTTTTTCTTTCTTTTTTTTTTTCGTTGTTCCTTATGATCTCCTTCTCTGTCTCTCTCTCCCTCCCTTTCTTGTTTTTAAATTATGTTTTTCTTTCGGGCATTTCCTCTCGTCAGGCTGACGCGTGGACCAAGTTGTTGTCGTTGCGCACATGATTCTAGAAGACACATTCCACCATCAGCTGGTAGATGGTTTTTTTTTAGACAATTGGAAAGAGGCGTAGACTGCTTTTGTGTGGTTTTGTGTGGTTTTGAAAAAAAAAACCCCATTTGCTTGCACCATGAAAATCGGGTGTTGATGACGCCAACAACAAGTCGGTGCCCAAGACATCCCACCCTTATATATCAGGCGACAAAGAAAAAGTCACTAAGCAAGATCCGAGATACTTCCTGTTGTCGCCTGATATATAAGGGGGTCTAAGGCATCAATTATTGTGGCGTTACCACGTCCAATTTTTGATGCAACACCTGTGCCCGACCCTGATTGCTACCCTAACCCTGGGCATGGGCGTGCGTCATGCCCCTGTCCTATCGGCGCCTATCGGAGGCAAGTGGGTTCCTCCCACTTTCCCAATCGGGTCAGAGTTCGTCCCTTCCCATGTCAGAGATTGGTAATCCTCATCAACAGAGTTCTTGCCTTGTTCGGACGTCTTCATCCAGCTCTCGCGTGTATTGCACATCTCTGGTGCTTGTCGAGGACCAGACGGACGGCTCCGATGAGATCACGGGTAAACTAGGTTGGAGTAGAGAGGGCCCTGGTGCGATACGACTCTCTGGGCTTTTTTTTCTTTCTTTCTTTTTTTTTTTTTTTTTGCCATCGACCGGCCCTCGACCAACCTCTCCTCCATCTGCATCTGCAATTTGCACCCGTTTGCGTCTGCATGTCTATATCTGCATCTCGGCAAATTTCTTCGCCGCCGCCGCCGCCATGAGCACCTCGTCTGACAAGCAGCGACGTAAATCCCACGAGGCCCAGAATCAAGACCAGCACAGTCCCAGCCGCGCCGGACACATTGTTCGCCAACTATCCACCACCGAGGAGTCGCCGACCGCATGGATTGCACAGTCACTCTCCCCGGCCCGTGAGGCCGCCTTCGTCGTCCTCGTCTGCATGGCCCAATTCTGCACCCGTACGTAACGTCCACGAAATTCCAAGCCAGTCACCTCGCCGTTTGTCAACACCTGTGAAAACTCCTCATCCGTCTTCACAAATAAAAGAAAACCCAACTGACCCTCCCGGGCGACATTTGGGGCAAAACCGCAGAAGCCGCCTACATGGGCACTCTGGTCCTTATCCGCACCATCGGCGACAGCTTCAATGTCAAGTCTGCCCCGCGCCTGGCGTGGCTCGTGGCTGGCTACTCCCTCACAGTGGCCACCTTCATCCTCTTCTCCGGCCGACTCGGCGACGTCTTTGGCTACAAGCGCATGCTCCTCATCGGCCTGGTCTGGTTCTCGTTGTGGTCGCTGGTCGCCGGTCTGAGCGTCTACTCCGACTACAAGCTCGCCGTCTTCTCGCGCGTCCTTCAGGGCATCGGCCCGGCCATATGTCTTCCCAACGCGTTGGCCATCTTTGGCGCCGCGTATCCGCCGGGCCACAGGAAGGCCATGGTCTTTGCCTTCTTCGGTGCCGTCGCACCGTTGGGGGGCGCCTCGGGCGGGATTTTTGCTTCCCTCCTCGCCCTGGCTTGGTGGCCTTGGGCTCTGTGGGCCATGTCCATCTGGTTGGCCGTGTTGGCGCTGGCGGGACGTCATGTAATTCCGGACCTGCCCGACAAGACGAGGCCGAGGCAGGGTTGGAGGGACTGGATGGAGACGCTCGATCTCGGCGGCGCCTTTGTCGGCGTCGTCGCCCTGGTTCTCTTCGACTTTGCGTGGACGCAGGCGCCAATAGATGGATGGAAAACCCCGACCGTCCTTGTTCCGCTGGTGCTTGGTCTGCTCATGATGCTTCTTTTCGGATACGTTGAGCTCAGAATCAGCCGCAAACCACTGGTGCCCTTCTCGGCCGTCAGCGTAGACGCTGCCTTCGTGCTGGCGGCCGTGGCGTGCGGATGGGCCACCTTTGGCATCTGGACGCTCTACCTGGTCCAGCTTCTGCAGGAGATCAGGGCCCTGTCGCCGCTCCTCACGTCGCTGTGGTTTCTCCCGGTCATCTTCTCGGGCGGCTGCGCCGCCGTCCTGACAGGAAAGCTCCTGGGTCCCCTGCAAGTCAAGCCCCCGTACGTCATGATGATGGCCCTCGCCGCATTCACGACGGGCGCCGTCCTGGCCGCGACGGCGCCCGCCGACCAGATATACTGGGGACAGACATTTGCCTCGGTGCTCATCATGCCGTTCGGCATGGACATGAGCTTCCCGGCCGCGACGCTCATCCTGTCGGACGCAGTGGCCAAGGAGCACCAGGGCGTGGGTGCGAGCCTCGTCAACACTATTGTCAACTACGGAATCGCGCTCGGTGTGGGTATCGCCAGCACGGTCGAGGTACAGGTCCACGGTGCCGGTGAGACTGCGGATGAGCAACTCCGAGGGTACAGAGGCGCGCTTCTTGTGGCTGTCGGCACAGCGGGCTTAGGTTTGTTGGTGAGCGGTGCTTTTCTGCTCCGCGAGCGGTGGCGGTCAAGAAAATAGCATGGGAGAGGGGGGGGTTGCGGAGGGTGGAAAGAAGAAGAAGGAACAGACGGCCGTCTGTCCGGACGAGCGTGGATGTGGTGGGTGTGACTGTATAGAGTCCTAGATTTTCTCCATTTCTCGCATATAGAGTATTCAAAAAAAAAAAAAAAAAAAAAAAAAAAAAAAAAGCAAATGTTCATAGTTCATGCCCAACCAACATCCACTCTATCCAAACACCACCGTCTTGGACCCGTTCAAAAACACCCTCCGATCAGCATACCAGCGGACGGCCGTGGCCAGGACCTGGCTCTCCACGTTGGAGCCCTCCTCGACCAGCTCGCTGGGGTCCATGCTGTGGTCGACGCGGGTGACGCGCTGCTCGATGATGGGGCCCTCGTCCAGATGGGCGGTGACGAAATGGGCGGTGGCGCCGATGATCTTGACGCCGCGCTCGTAGGCCTGGTGGTAGGGCTTTGCGCCCTTGAAGGACGGCAGGAAGCTGTGGTGGATGTTGATGATGCGGCCGGACATGGCGGCGCAGAGGGTCGGAGAGAGCACCTGCATGTAGCGAGCCAGGACGACGAGCTCGATGTCGTGCTCCTTGATCAGCTCGAGGATCCGGGCCTCCTGCTGCGCCTTGGTGTCCTTGTCGACGGGAAGGTGGTGGAACTGGATGCCGTACGACTGGGCGAGGGGCGCAAAGTCGGCATGGTTGGAGACGATGACGGGGACCTGGGAGAGGTGGGCAATGTCAGTGAGTTTTGTCCTTTTTTTTTTTTTTGGTCATTTTTGTTGTTTTCTAGCTTTTGAAGCGAACTGGGAGAAGCACGAGTCGTCCTTCCCGTTGGGAGAAACCGGCACGCGCACATACCTCGATCCTCAGCTGGCCGGTCTTCATGCGGAAAAGCAGATGGTTGAGACAGTGGCCGATGCGGGACACCATGACCAGGACCCTCATCTTCTGGGCCACGGGCCGGATCTCGTATTCCATGGCGTACTCGGCCGCGAGGCGATCAAAGGGCCCGCGGAGGTGTTCCGTCGAGGAGGGGTCCCCGCCGTCCCGGGGGCCAAAGTGGACGCGCATGAAGAAGCAGCGCGAGCTGGGGTCGCTGAACTGCTGCAGGTCGAGGACATTGTGGCCCTGGGAGGCGAAGACGGCGGTCACGGCGTGGATGATGCCCGGCTTGTCGGGGCAGGAGAGGGTGAGGATGTGGTCTGTTGGGGGGGGCATTGTGTGTGTGTGGGGGGGGAGGGGGAGGGGGAGGGGGGGCAGGGGAGCGAGACGGGAGAAGACGGAGGTGCGAAGGGCGTGTGTTGTGTTTCGTTGCGCGGGGTAGTGTTTTTTCGTAGGTTTGGTCTTGTAGTCTTTTTTGTTGTTGTTGTTGTTGTTGTTGTTGTTGTTGTTGTTGTTGTTGTTTTTGTTCTTAATTTGTGTTGGAGATGAGATGAGAAAAGCGGTGGTTTGTGTGATGAAACAGTCATCGAACATGCCGAATGCCGACAGCACGGCGGGAGCAAGATGCCGAAACCGGGCCGTGGAAACACGTGGAACGGAAACAGGGGTGGCCGTGGACCAACCCTATAACCCTATACCTTAGTAGTCATGGTAGTTTTGTGGACGACAATCTAGCGGCTCAGACGGTGGCAAGTAACTAAAAACGGGTGCCCGGGGCTAGAAATAGACTTTTTTTTTTTTTTTCTTTCCCGATTGTACATGGTGTTTGATTACTGGGGGGGGGGGAGGGGGGGTGTTATGTAGTACGCCGCTTGCCAGGGGGTTATTTGTTCCTTTTTTTTTTTCTATAAAACAAAAATACAAAACGAAATCTAAATGTGGTATTACAATGTTTTATATTAGAGAGGGAATGCTAGGAAGATTGAGTTGGTTATATTATTTATTCCTTTTTTTCTATATAATAAAAATACAAAACGAAATCTAAATGTGGTATTGCAATGTTTCATATCAAAGAGGGAATATAGGAAAATCAAGTTGGTTGTATTATTTGTTCCTTTTTTTCCTATAAAACAAAAATGCAAAACGAAATCTAAATGTGGTATTACAATGTTTTATATCAGAGAGGGAATGCTAGGAAGATTAAGTTGGTTGTATTATTTGTTCCTTTTTTCTATATAACAAAATACAAAACGAAATCTATATGTGGTATCAAGATGGTTCATATCACAGAGGGAATGCTGGAAAATTGACTTGGTTGTATTATTTGTTCCTTTTTTCTAAAAAAAAAAAAAAAAAAAAAACTGCAAAATGTGGTATCAAGATGTTTCATATCACGTCGATAAAAAAAAAAATCCATACATATGGCCTGTTTTGCCAATGCCCTTTATCGCCGCAAATACGTTTCTACCATGACGTATGCCTCCCCCCCCTCTCCGCGGAGAAAATGAAGCCAAACCCCGCCTCTCATATCAATCAGACCACTTCACGACCGTGTCGGGAGCCGCCACCAACAGCATGGTGCGGAAGAGAAGAGTGGTGATGTCCGTTGGAAGTAGTTGCGGCGTGGCCCATGACTCCGTGGCCGTCGGCCGCGTGAGCACCACCAGCACCGGCGACATGCGACTTCTCGACCAGATGAGAGGTGCCCCAGCCGGCCTTTCTCGTGAAGACGGCATCGAAGCCGTCGCCGCCGCCGCCGCCAGCAGCGTAGGCGAACGGCGCGCCGCGGTTCAAGGGGATGTGGTTGTAGCGCCAGTCAAAGACGGCGGCGTAGGTCATGCGGTAGGCGGAAAAGGCCATGACGGTACCGATGATGGCGCCCGCGACGACGTCGTACCAGTTGTGGTACTCGTCGATGGTCAGCGCGCCGCCGATGAGGGTCGCCCCCAGGATGGGCGCGTAGACGAGGACCAGCTTCCACATGGCGGGGTGGTAGTTGGCCAGGACCTTGAGCTTGGCGTTCAGGTACAGCGAGAGGAAGACGAAGCCGGCGAAGGCGGCCGTGGTGTGTCCGCTGGGAAAGGACTCGAGGCTGTCGTTGATCTCGTCGCGGTCGCCCGTGCAGATGTCGGGCGTGAAGTACAGCTGCTGGTAGCCCTTGGCGTTGAGGCCCGCGGCGGCGGCGCGCGCCCGCTCGACGTCGGGCTTGCACACGTCGAGGAAGTGCGGTCGCAGGCCCCCGATGAGCCACTTGAGGAAGACCTGGAAGACGGCCGCGGTGATGAGCGCGTAGAGCAGGCCCATGACGCCGTTGTTGACGTCCCAGAAGGACCGGACGCGGATCTGCATCAGGAGGATGGTCGCGATGGGCACCATGGCCGCCAGGAACGCCGCCAGCCAGATGGGGATGATTTCGTCGCGGAGCGGGTACGCGAACTGGGGGTAGACGATTTCGCCATCGGCAAAGGTGACGGCGAAGGAGCGCGACGGCGCCGGGTGTGCCATGTAGACCTGAGGAAAAGGGGAGGGGGGGGTATATATTAGTGACAGATCAGAGCGACACAGCAAGACAGAGAGAGAGAGAGAGAGAGAAGCAAGCAGCAACATGACATACCCCCAAGCCCACCGCGCCCATAACGACCATGGTAACGATATCCAAGATACTCCGCTTAAGCCACTGCCCAAACGTCGGCCGCGAATGCATCGCATACGGCTCATGATGCCGCCCCGACCCAGCAGCAGCCGCATGCCCCCCCGACGCCTTGGACTTTCTCGACAGGAACCCCATGTCGCGATTCGCCCTCTCTACCGACCGAAGCGAGTTTCGCTGCCGTTACGTTCCTCCCCCGCACCGTTCGAGCGTTCAACCTCGTCGAGATGAGGCGGGAAAGAATAAAAAGAAAGCGCTGATCAGGTATGCTTGTTTTCGTGCGAAAAAAAACAAACAAAGACAGCGAACCAAAGATTGACGTGGTATGATATGATATGGAAGAGAAGTGAGACAAATATACGCATGTGTTATTGAGAAAAAAAAAACCACCCGCCCAATCTTATACAAAAAACACGACGAACAGAATCCCTGACGTCACCATGATGGACCACGACCAAGGTTCCGCACGTACAAAAAGCCCTGTTCGTTGTCATACATGGAAATTTTGTCCCCCCCTTTTCCCCGCTTTAAAACAGGCACCAACAGGAGAGGAGGTAAGGAAGATGAAAAAAAAAAAAAAAACAAGGCAAATACTAGAAAGAATACTACGAGATAAGTAGATAAATTAAAAAAAAAATGACGATGACACGCCACGGCCCGGGTCGTGGCATTCGTTACAGCGCCAGACAACGCCCATTGGTCAGGCCCCGCTGGACCGACGTCATTTTCGTGGCCTTTCGTCGCTGCCAACGTCAACCTTGGCAGCTTTCGTTGCACGGGACCTTGGATTGCGATGACGGTTTTTTTTTTTTTTTTTTTTTTTTTTTTTTTTTTAAATGATTTTATTTTAGGGCGTTTATCGGGCGGAATGCTCCGATGGAGTACTACGTACATAGTACTACGTAGTAGTAGGGGGAAGAGAAAGATGGGAATATAGAAAACTACATACTACGTATGGAAAACATGTTTTTTTTTTCTTTTCTTTTCTTTTCTTTTCTTTCTCGTTTCTTTTTCTTTGCGTGGTCAGGTGGTGAGGGGGATGGATGACTTTGGGTGCCAGGTGCAACATTATTTGCTGCGTTGTGGATCGTGGATCGAGAATCGTGAATCGTGAATCGTGGATCGAGAATCGTCCATCAAACATTTCTCTTGTTTTGGCCCGGTTCCAACACAAATCACCGTGATCCATTTCACCGGCCGGCCGCCCGTCTTGAAACGGCTCACCAACATGCGAGAACCGCAAAAAGTAAATAAATCACATTTTAGAAAGAAGAAAAAAAAAAAGAAGAAGAAAAGCCACAGGAAAAACACCCCCTCCCCTCCCCTCCCCTCCCACTTTCACTGAACCGTCCTCACCGTCTTCCCCATCCCCCCTTCCGCGACCAGCTCAATCCTCTCCCTCACCTTGGCCCAAACCCGACCGGCCACCTCGTCCACGCTCCCAGCCGCATCGACAACCACCAAGTCCTCCTCCTCCTGCCTCCACTGCGCGGCGTCCAACCCCCCCAGAGCGGCGAGCATCTCCTGCCCCTGTATGTCCCTGCCCCCCATGCTGAACGCCCAGAACAGCTCGCGCACCCTCCTCTGCATGGCGGCCTCCTCGTAGACCTCGCCGCCCCAGCCGCCCCTCGCCCGGGCCGTCTCCTCGTCCAGATCCAGAAAGAGCACCATGTCCGGCCGGGGCAGGCCCCTCTCCGGGGCGCGCGCCCACTCCAGCGGCAGAGCGGGATTCATCTTGGCGGCCGAGTAGACGATGCCGGAGTGGTAGAAGCGGTCGCAGATGACGGTCGTGCCGGCCGCGAGGAGGGATTGGATGCGGTTGCTTGATTTGGGAAACATGTCTTTGTTACAAAAGGAAGAGAGGAAGAGGGGGGAAGGGAAGAAGAAAAAGAAAAAAAAAAATCCCACTCACGCAGCCTCCCACCGATTCGCACTAAACAACAAATGGATAGCATGGTCCTCCATAACCACATCGCTGCGCAGGTACCCATCAATCATCTTCCCAATAGGCGTAGTGCGGTCTAAGGGGGGCAAGCAACGTTGTCAGAGGCATCATCATAGCAGAACAGTAGAGAGGTCGGCAGCAAGAAAAAGAAAAAGAAAAGAAAAAGAAAAAGAAAAAAAAAAGAAAAAAAAAGCCAGTCCTCCAAAAACAAAAAAACCCACCAGGAAATCTCATCCTCTCAACTGGCCGCCCGCAATCCCTCAGCTTCCCCTCCAGCAGCTCAATCTGCGTCGTCTTGCCGCTGCGGTCCAGGCCCTCGAGCACGACGAGGGCCCCACGGGCGATGTTTTGGGGGGTCATTTGTAGCCTGGATGGTGGATGGTGTGAATGGTGGATGCCGATTGATGGGTAACGGATGACGGATGACGGATAATGGATGATGGTGAGGTGAGATGATGAAGGATTGTTGGACGTGTTCGTTGGACGCAAAAACGAGGGGGACGTAGATGTAGGTGCAGACGTAGATGTGAACGTAGATGTGGACGTAGATGTGGACGTAGATGTTGGACGTAGATGTTGGACGTGGACGTAGATGAATGTGGATGCGACTTGCGACTGCGACTGTTTTCTGTCTGTTCGTGCGGTTTTCAGCATGGCGGGAACTGGTCGTGGTTGTTTTCGTCATTTGTTGGACGGACGGACGGACGGAACGAACGAGTGGGGTCGCTGTAGCTATACTACGTAGCTGTAGCTGTAGCTGTAACTGAACTTGAAGCTTGGAGCTCTGCTTAGGAGCTCTGCTTGCAGCTATGCTTGCAAGTACTAATGCTTGGAGCTATGCTTGGAGCTGTGCCCTCTGTTGCCATGAAGCTTCCATTCTGCATCACACACGGGGCACAAAATTCACAAAGTACTAGTACACAACACATTACAGTCGCCGAGTTCGTATGAGTACTAGACAATACACAAAACAGTGCCATTAAACAAGCTCATTACCGTCAAAACGTATAGATAAATAGGCACCGGCCCATGTTAGCAAGAGCGCCGTTAGCAAGAGCGCCGTTAGCAAGAGCGCCACCAACACCGTGCCGCCGTATCCCAACAGTCCACGCCGTTATTACTTTCAGCGCCATAAAAGCAAGCCTGCCCAAAAGATAACATGTACTCCCATATCGAAACAACAGCCAAAAAGAATTAAAAAAAAAATAGAACCCTGCTGCGTCTGCTCATAAAACACGTCATGGTCATCCAGCAAAAAGCGTATACCGTTTTTGAAAGTCGAAGAAAAAAAGAAGAAGAGAAAAAAAAACACGCATTACGTTTCAGTCGCGACCAAGCCTGCGTCGTCCTTGGCGCTGCCGCTCTCCCACAGTTCAAAATTCTCACCGCTTCCTTCAATGGGCTGCAGCAAGACGTCACCGCCGATCCGAGCTTCAGAATTTGTAGTGAGCCCATCAACGACGCCGAGACTCTGCACATTCTTCGCCTCGGCCGTCCATTGGTGCTCCAGAGGCTCGTCGTCATCGTCGCCGGGAATGATGATGACCGACGTCTTGTCAAGACCCGGGGTGAGAACGTCGGTTGGTTTGATCTCGCTCAGGACCACACGCTTCTCCATGGCCATGTCGTCGAGAGCCACAGCCCTCGCGGATCGTCGGGTGGACGTCTGGGAACGGTCGCCGGATGGTGGGACGTTCTCCTTGTCGCGGCCCTCTGCCCTCTCCCGACGTGCCTTTTGCTCATTCTCCTCATCGGATGAGATGTCCAAGACACAGGTGCTGTGTTGGAGGATATTGGTCATTTCCTGCTCAGGGGTATCCTCGTGGATGTCGAAGAACCAATCGGCCCTCATGTCTAGTTCCACCAGGGGCGACGAGACGCTGGCGCTCGCCTTGGAGGACAGCGCGTTGGATCGGGGGCGGGAGCTGTAGGTGGGGATGGAGCCCTTGAGTGCGGCATCCAGAGAGAAGGGAGAAGCAGTCTGGAGGGGAAACGACGGAGGGTCCACGCGAGTAAAGGATCCGGTGGACGGGCAACGGCTAGACAGGAGACCAGAGCGCTTACCACGATTGGGCGAGCGACCGGCAGGAGCCGAGACGGGCGACGACTTGGCGGCATTGGTGTTGAAGTTGGCGAGGGGAGACTTGGGCTGCAGGGTCCGCCTTGGGCCGGCGGACGCTGCTTTCATGGAGGTGACGAAGGCGCCGAGGTCGGCACCGGGAGTGGTGGTGGTGGTGGTGGTGGTGATGGTGGCAGGGGTGGCGGCGGCGGCGACGACGGCAGCCTTGGTCAGAGCACACGCGGAAGGCTTCTTCACAGCCATGTCCTTGGTCGGTGTCCCAGAGGCACCCTTTGAGCGCTTAGCAAAGAGGCACGGGTCGACATTCTCAAAGTCGTTTGTGTCGAGAAGCTCAGCCTTTCGCTTGATGTTGGACGAAGGCGTGAGGGCTATCGACAGGGATGGCGTGTCAGTCGAATGGGTGGTGCTGTGTTGTACGATGCGGGGGACGGGGTGTCCGACTTACCATTTTGCCTGTTGATCAGGCTTGTCAGGGTCTGGAGGCGAGCGCCATCCAGAGGCGCGAAGGGTTGACGAGAAACGGACGCCATTGTTGTTGGTTGGTGAATAGTTCGTGTGTATGGAGGGAAATATAGGAAGCCGTTTTCCTCGCTATGGGGGTTGGAGGGGGGTGGTGACGATGCCAAGGCAAAAAAGAAAAGCAGGACTTTGCAAGCAGGAGAACAGATGGGACAGCAGTTCAGGAGCCTGTGAGTGAGTGCGTTGGTCACGAGCTTCTCCCAGCTATTGAATATCGTGGCAACGACGTGCTTGGTTGGGTAGCTAATTTCTTCTTCGTTTTCTTCTGTGTCTCAGCAACAGAAAATGATGATGATGTCGGGTTGTCTGTGTTTTAAAGAGAAAAAAAAAAAAAAAAGCCTCGACTGACTTTCTTTCTGTTTGTGGGAATTGTCTTCTGGGAATAAATGGGGGGAAAAGCAGATGATTGATGGTGGATGGCGAGAGACAAGATGGTTCCAAGATGGAGGCGGGACGGCCAGGCTAAATAAAGCAAGAGGAACAGAGGAACAGAACTGCAAGTCGGGACGAAAGCTGGCGAACGGACCCAACAGGAAACAGCGTCCAACCGGGAAGAGAGATTGTGTGTGAGAGAGAGGAGGAGGAGGAGGGGGGAGGGCAGTGCACAGCGCTGCAAAGAGACGCAGAGAAAGCAGAAAGCGCAGGAGTGAATCGTGTTCGTGTCGTGTAGGCGGCCGCAGCGTAAGCGGCCAGGTCGGCACGGAGTTTTGTGCCGGTTTGCTGGTGCTTTTTTTTCTTTTCTTTTAATGATTTTGTGTTGCGGGAATGCGACGCGATGCGATGCAAAGTGCCTCGAGCTCTGCAGGTCAAATCAATATTGGCCGGTGAAGGAAGGGGATTGGGTTGATGATAAATGAGAGAGACGCCAGGCAGACGCGTTGTATTTTGTGTGGGAGGCGGAAAAAAAAAAAAAAAAAAAAAAAAAAAGGTCGACAAGGCAGGAAGGACCTTCCACCCCTTCCTTTCCACCCACTGAAGAAGGGGTCTCTCCACCTTCCCCCCCCCCCCCCTCTCCTCTCGCTTCGCAATCACTCGCTCGTCCACACCCATCCATGTCTCTGCCCCTGCATGCCGCGCTGTTCTGTTCGCCACGGCCGTCCGACGTATTTGTTGGCCCAATCAATCGTCGGAAGCCGTCTGCGCGCGCGGCGGCGGCGGCCTAAAATAAATGGATAGATAAAACAAATAAAACGAATAGAACGAACAGTAGCCAACAGGGAACCCGGTCCAGGTTGGTGAAAAAGGGCCATCCACATCCACTCTTCCACCCATTCACCCCCTTCACTACTACTAGTACTACTACGTAGTACATACATACATACCCCGTGCATCGTATCGTGCGTGTATCTCTCGCGCGCGTCTCGTGCCACCGACATTTTGAACAAGGTCGAGCGGGTTATCCAATTGGTTGGCTCAACCAGTGGGGCCTTTTCCCCTCTCCGGCGGTGTTCAGGCCCGCAAAAGGATGCGGCCGCCCCTCCATCTCCCCTTCTCCCCATCTCTCCCTCCCATCCTGCACCATTCATTGATTTGCTTCCCGCACAACCCGCCATATCTTGGTGCATATCTGCGCCCAGACATTGGCGATCGCAGCAGTCCATCGGGAAAGGAATAAAGGAAGGAAGGAAGAAAGAAAGAGACTAAGAAAGGGTAAAACACACACATACACACACACACACTCCAAGACGGCCAGAAGAACGGCCGCCGCCCCATACCATACATACACCATACATACCACATACCTTTGAACCGCACCCACCACATCACATCCACATCCACATCCTTGATCTTCCCATGGTCTCACCACTGCGTCTGCGTGTGACTGGAATCGTATACAAATTGTATCAGACCTGCGTATGCCCAACAACATCCATTGGTTCCCTAGCCATATGGCCCTTTCCGAGCCGCCATCTCGTCATCTCGTCCATGTCACCATGTCACCATGTCATGTGAAGCAGGAAAGTAGTCCCTACCTAACCCGTGCATTCGCATTCCTTCGCAGTCGTGGCGCGTTTCGTTTTCGTTTCCCAACAGGCTTTACGCGTGGCCGATCCCTCCATCATCCATCCTCATCATCATCTCTCTCTCTACCACTACTACCACTACGTATCTCTCTTCTCTCCTCGTCACCGATTCAAGTCGTTACGTAGTACGTAGTACACCCAATCTCGCTTCGGGAGGGGGGCGAGAATCAATTAAACGCGTGCAGCAGCAGATGACGACAGTCCACACGTCGCGTCCAACCCACCAAAGACCACACACACACACACGCACACACAAGTCGCGTCTCCTGCGGCCTCTATGTGACCAGCCCTCCATAAGAGAAAAGAAGAATCAGAATAGGATGATAATGACGATTATGACGATGAGGGAGGTAAAAAAAAAGGCAGAAAAAGCAAAAAAAAAAAAAAAAAAAAAAGAATACACAGTAAGGAGAAAAAAGAAATATAGAAAAAAAAAAAAAAAGAGCCATCAACCTGTCATCACTGACACGCAACGTCCAACCCTCCCACCCAATTGAAACGGCCGACCAACCCAAAACGGCCCATACTACGTAAACTCCACCCATCTCGGCGGTCCCGTGCCCCCATCAACTCTCCAATCTTCCTCCCATCAAGTCAAAGCCCCAATTCCCTCGCCTTCAACGTCTCAAAAAGAGTCAAACACACCCTGCCGAACCGCTCTCGCCCGCGCACATAAATCATCATCATGAAACACCAAGCAGAGTGTCTCGCTAAGCAAAAGCGGACTCGTCACCCCAGCGGCAAGCTTTACTCGGCGATACGCGCTCGGCGCTACCTGCCAGATATCGACAGGAACAATTGTCCGTTTCCGCATCGTAAGAGCACAAACACGCACACACACACACACACACACACACACAAAAAAAAAAAAAAAAAAGAGTTGCAGAGTGCATGCATGGCGTTGAGCTGTCTTGAAAATAAGAAATTTCGTACTAAGACTACTGAGTGAACCAAAGCTATTGAATACTTGCTTCCACAATTTGTGACGCCCTCATCAACGTCATCTCATCTCCTATCCTAATGCTTCCGAACGACACTCTCCACGTGCCACTTTTGTGTCATCCGGCCTGGCTGCCCGATATTTTTTTTTTTTTTTTTTTTGGAAATTGCAAATTGCCCAATTAGTGCTTACCGTCGCTGTCCTTTGTTCGGAAAATCCATCTCCCCCTCTCCATCGCCGTCGAGAGCCTGTCCACGCTGGGGTCTGCCACCTTAATTTGAAAAGACAATTTCATCGTCCTTCGGTTCGTCGGCAGGACGAGTAACGCGGCCTACCGCTGGCGTATGGGAGGACGTCAGCTTATGTCTGGTTGCCTTGCCAGCAGTATCCGAGCGCACGAGAGCGTCTCTGCCCAAGTTGTGTCCATGATTGAGATTAGCAAAGTACGTAGTCTTGTCCGTTGGCAGGGCATGAGAGGCCACTGACTCGGCCACGTCCTGCACAGCATCTCGGCGTAAATCGTGGTCTGAGCCTGTTATTTTCGCCAGCGACGGAGAAACGGCGTCAGTCCTCAGCTCATGAGGTGAAGGGATGTTGCCCGTCACGACGAGGTCGTGGTCGCTCAAGGAATGCTTTCCCCTTGGTTTGGCAACGGGAGGCGCTGGAGGCGCTGCTGCTTTCGTTTGCTCTGCCACCCCACCACCGCGAGACAATGTTTCTTTCCCGATTGAGTTGTTGATCTTGGCAGACTCCGGGCTCAGGTAGCTCATCGGAGTCTGGCTTTGATATTGTCTGGAAGTGAAGGGGTCATGGTTGTAGCCTCCCATCAGCCTCTTGTGCTGTGCTTCACGCAACAAAATCTCTTGTTCGTTTCTGACCAATGTGAGACAGGGACAAAAGCAGCCGTCGCAAACATCCAACAATACGCTGCCTTTGATACCGTAACGGTATCGAATAATCGACTGGACGGCACCAAGCAGGCAGCCATGACCTAGCGACTTGTGTTAGTAGACGATGACGAAGACGACGATGACAACCATGACAACCATGACAAGTAGAAAAAAAAAGCAGAATCCAAGTCGAGAGAAAGAGAGAGGGCATACATGGAAAAGATAAAATACACTGAAAACATGCAATGCTGAAACAGGCATCGTCTTTTATTTTCTCAGCGTCCCCACCGGACAATACTGCTTCCAGACGTCGCATAACCCGATCGTAGACGCTGCATGGCGAAAAGGTTACTGCCAGGCAAGACTTGGCATCAAAGGCATTGTCTTGGCCGTGCGCGGTCCGACTTAGCCATTCTTGCTTACGACTCACTGCTGCCTGGTTTTGGAGGTTTGTCATTATTGTATAAACGATAAATGGCAAAGCAACTAGACGACGGAGTCGCAACGGGGGTTGCCAATGCGCTCGACGATTGCTTATTCCGACGGAAGCTGTAATGTCTCTGCGTTCCGTGAATCACTGATTCCTACGGAGACAATCCTCTCGGCAGACAAAGTCCGTGCCGGGGCAAAGTTTGGCATGAAAGACCTCGCAAACTCTTGGAATCCTGCCGCACAAAAGAGGTGACAGATAGAGAGAGGGAGGGTCGACAAGTCCGGTAAATGTGAAATTTCTGGGTCCAGACAATTTGCTCCAAGAACGAAAATGACAAAAAAATATATAAAAAAACTTTATGCGACACGGAAGAATGTCGATTGCTATGGTGCGTGCAGAAAACACGGGTACACATCCAAAAGCAAAGTCGGATGAATGGAAACAGAAAATCAGAAGAACCAAAAGGAACTTGTACATGGTACTACTAGTAGGAGTAGTTAGTAGGAGTAGTTAGTAGGAGGAAGTCGCGTGTCAGCTTCGACAGCAAAGCAGGAGCGGATGTCATGACTGCCACCAAGTACCAAAATAGCCAAGTCGAGTCGAGCCGATGTAAAAAGAAGTTGGAAAAAGAAGAAGAAAAAGAAGCAAAAAAAAAAAAAAAAGCAAACTCAATGCCAGAGTCCAGCGACGATTGCATGACTGTGGAAGGCAAAGAGCCAAGCATACTACGTAGTAAGCATAATGAACGTTGACCAATCGTTGGCCACGTCTTATCAGATATGAAGTTCTAATGCCCACTTGACTTCAAGTTCCCTCACGACCAATTACGAAGTACATTAGTACTTGCTTGTATGAGTTATGCGTAGACTGCACAGTGAGTGAGTGGGTGTATTTATGCAAACAGAAAGAATCGCATGGTCGACAACTCAACTTCGCCGGCTTCGGGTCCCCCCCCCCTGTCTGTATCGACATTGGGACATGGGCCATGTCAGTCGTGGTGGGCAGGAGCGGGTTAATGTGACGTACTATGTAGTATGTACATAGTAGCCCACTCACCACCACTCACCGCAATACGATACGATAACGATGCAAGCAGCGCCTAGCAGAGGAAGGAGCCGACGTGGAGAATATACCTAGTAGTCATGGGCAGATGTGCAGGTGGGTAGACCAAGCAACACGGCGGCAAGGAGAGGCAGGCCACTTTTTTTTTTTTTTTTTTTTTTTTCGGCTTCGGTTGCCAGGGAACGAAGGCGAAGGCGAAGACGAGAAATGCTGAGGCTCACAACCAAGCGTCATGACATGACGGTCGCGTGGAAGTGGAAGCCATTTTGGCTGACCCATTTTGGCTGACCCATTTTGGCTGACCCATTTTGGCTGACAATTTAGCAATTAGCCTAGAAGTGCCGGTGGGGTTCGAGCGAGTCTGGTCCGGTCGCGCCTCCTCTCTCTGCCTCTCTGTCTGAAACTCTCTGGCTTTTTTTTTTTTTTTTTTTTTTTTCTCTTCCGGTCCGGGCAGACAGCCAGCAGCCAGCAGACAGACAGACAGCTGCGAGGTACGGTACGGACCAGTCCTGGCAGCCCTGCTGGCTCGTGCGCGGGCAGTCTTGTTTTGTATGTGGTGGGTGGTGGTGATTGGTTGTGATTGGTGGTGGTGGTGAAAGCAACTTCTCCTGTCCCAGGCGTGCCGCGTGCGACCCTGGATGGGAACAAAAACCCTTGGCGCCTCCCTCGTTCATGCTGCTGCGCTGTCGATTCCCTGCTTCCCTGCTCTCCTACCCAGTGGTTGTCCTGGTACATTCTGTCTCCTTGTTCCATTTTGAAAGCAATTGCTGAAGCCCTCGTGTCTACCCTCGTCAAGTCTCCAGTTCTCGCGAGGCAATCCGAATCGACCGGGAGGGGGGGAACCATTTGCGTGTGGCTGCCTGTGCTTGTTTTGCCTACCTCCTAGCCAGGGCTACCACGACCAGCAAATAGGCAGCGAGTAGTGAGTACTAGTATAGTAGCAAGGTGCCGACTACTACTACTAGGTTGGTGTTGGCAGGGTTGGTAGGCATCCAGTACCTAATAATACTAATAGTACGCATACGCGCGCTTGATGCTGATCTGCCGACTCGACCGCCTCCCCCTTCGACCGACCAGAGCGACACCCAGAAAAGGCGGCCCCGACCTTGCAAATAAATCCCTTTACCACATACCAATCTACGCGACAAACATCTCGTCACCCGCCCGGCACGGCAAGAAAGGGAAGATATACGGTCACGACGAGCCTGTGACGGTTTCTGTCTGTGCCTCTGTGCCTCTTTTTTTTTTTTTTTTTTTTTCTGTTCTCCTGTCACGCGGGGATCCTTATCCTCTCAACACTCAGCATTTCCCGCCTTCGCCCTTTGCGGTTCGCTTGCTTGTGTGGACGCGGCCGCCTGTTCGTTGCGCCTGGGTACGTAACTTCCTCTAGCGGGTTTATTTTTTTTTATTTTTTTTTTGATTTCGACCTCGAGCAAACCAATTGTGCCTGGTACACAGAAGCGATCGCGAGAGGAACCATGGTTTCCTTCCTTGTGCTGGACAATGGACAAAGTCCCCCTTTTATTTTTCTAACTGAACTCCATCAAGTCCCAATAGCGGTCCACAGGAGGGGGGAGGAAAGAATCCTTTTTGACTAGACGGCAACATCGATCACGACAATGGATTCTTCACACAAAAAGATGGAGAGCTATGCTCTGACGGACACTGGGCTCGCCGTCCCCGATACGGCGGCCAAAGGTCCATCGGTCCGGACTGTGTCCCTCACGAGAAGATCAAGCGACGTTACTGCACGATCCAACAGCAGTGATCCGTTCGAAACCGATGTCGAAGCAGCGGGGGAAACACAGCACAGTTCTATCGACAAACCACGGACCAGTGTTGTCCTGAATCGCAAGAAGGACTGTCAGGTCTGGCCCGACAAGCGCGACTGGAAACAGAGAGCCAAAGCTGGGAAGAGGAACCGCGGGTGTGCGTGCATGCAACGCCTCAGCCCACGCAACAGAATCATCGTCAAAGTCCTGATCATCGTACTGGTCATAGGCGTTGCCGTTGCCGTGGGTTTTGGTGTGAGCAAACCTCTAGGAGCACCCATCTGGGGCGACAAAACCATGCGCGCGCATAACGGAGTATCTTGACGACTTTTTTTTTTTCTTACTTTTTTTTTTTCTGTTTCTTACTTTTGCTCATGAAGTATTTTCACGAACATGTTGAACATGAGAACGGCGATTATGGCGTTTAGAAACGTATATTGGGGTTTTTTTTTTTTTTTGTTTCTTTCTTCCTTTCATCCTCCGACCTCGATATAATGTTGTAATTCTGTCGGCAAATAGCATATAGCGCCGTCGATGTCTTCATCTACCCCGTCTTTTCTTCGGCACATACTTTGTTTGAGGACCGAGGGGGGCTTTTTATATCATTTCTCGACAGAAAAGGGTGGTGAACCGCATGAGAAAACAGCTAGAGGTGGAAAGCATTTGCCGAGTCCCGTTGCTCTCTCATTTGCATCATAGCACGGCGTTTTTTTTTTCCCCGGGGACTTCTTTTCTTGGTGATTCAAAACGCTGATCAGACAACTTACGTAGTACAGAGGGGTGATGGGGGTGGGGGAGCGAGGTGGTTGTTGGGTTTGTTGTATTGACTGCAAGCAAGGTTGGTTGAAAACTGCCACGTCATGATGAAAGACGGGACTCGTCTCGGTGGAATAGACATACTACTACTACGTACTACGTAGTACGTAGTAGACATGGTGATGGAAATGTGTGCTGGCTCCGATATACTGACCCTGGAAGACCAAGCTGCTGCTGATTGGGAACGGATGCCTCCTCGCAGCACAAAGGCTCAGATAAATTGACAACGGAACAGCCTGATGAATGGAAATGCCCCCTGCCCCCCCCCCTCCTTCCAGCACCACCACGGCTCAGATATATTGACCAAGGATGGCCGTCACGCCAGCTAGGCAGCCTGCCCACCGGACCAAAAGTGTACTATGTACTGCGTAGTCGAGAAAGCCCAAACCCCCAAACCCCGTGTTTCCGCCCCCCGTGTCCGTGCAACAACCGACACCAACAACGGCCTTTCCACTTTCCACTTCCCCCACGTGCAGCTCGGCCAACCAGGCAAAAAAAGCAAAGTGGCCCGTGGGAAAGTTTGCCATTGCGGGAAACCCGCCAGACGAGCACGCCCTCGTAATTGGCTGCGGCGTCCGTAGGGCGGTCGGCTTTCCCTTTTTTTTTTTTTTTTTTTTTTGAAAGACGGGGGAAAAAAGGGGGGGGGAGAAGGGGTTGTAGGTTCCTGTGGCGGTTTCCGTTCTTATTTTAGTGGAGGGGGGGATTCGTTGATTCTGAGCTGGTGGGCTGGTTTGGTGATGGATTGATGGATGTATCAAGATGCTCATAACACACCACACAACGCACAACACAAACACACACTCACTCACTCAACACAAGACACTCACAAAACACTCACAACACACAACACAACGCACAACACAAACACACACTCACTCACTCAACACAAGACACTCACAAAACACTCACAACACACAACACAACGCACAACACACACACTCACAACTCAACACAAGACACTCACAAAACACTCACACCCCCACAGCAGCAAAAGCACCACCCCTCACCAATCCACAGCAAAAAACCCCCCTACAATTGCTCTCCAAAACCAAAAAAAAAAAAAAAAAAAAAAAAAAAAGTATACCCAATAACAACGCCAATAACCAATAACCAACAGCACATCAACCCCCATCTCCGTCGTGTTCTTTATGATTTTTTTTTTTCATTTCCCACCCCATGGTGTTTTTTACAAAATAAGAAGAAGAAGAAGAAGAAGAAGAAGAAAGGAAACCTCGTGCCATGTATGCCATTTCCCTTTCCATGTTTGCCCATTCTCTTCCCATGGTCCTCCTCCCCCCGGCTCAGCTATTTCCCAGTGCCATAAACGATGACAATCCCAAACGGCAAGGCACATGCAGCGGCGCCGGAACACATCCTCCATCCGTCATCACACCACCACACGTCGGCATCAAATGGTTCAAACCTATCCCTTCCTTGAGCTTGCCCCGGCATGGATAATGACGCAAAGAGGGTGGCTTTTTTTTTTTTTTTTTTTTTTTTTTTTTTTTTTGGTTCTTCATCCGTCGTATTGTGAGCCGTTTCTTCTTCTTGGCAGGGGGAAACAACCACCTCCATCCCCCCTCTCCTGTTTGCCCAAACAGCGAAACTCGGCCAGTGGGCGACAACGGAACAGAGTACAAGGAGATATATAAAAAGCGGTTAGTATGATTACAGTGCACTCCATGGCTTTCGATCGCTGGCCCTTCCATTTTTTTTTTTTTTTTTTTTGCAACAGCGAGGGCACAGCACCCTGTCATGTTTCGTTCTCCAGTCCCCATGTATTCTTATTTCATCGAGTAGTTCGAAGGCCCGTCCTTCGCAAATCAACAATCCTTATCCCTTTCTTTCTCCTCTCCTATCACGTGCGGCGGCGGCGGCGGCGGCGGCGGAAATGCCGGCATCGGTTGGAGAGACAAAGGAATTCGGCGGCTCAAATGTTTCAGGTGCCGTGCTGGATTTTGCAAGGCCACCCCCCCCCCCCCCCCGCGCCTTATGCGGCAGAAGATTCGCTGTTGGGCAAAATCAGACCGACTGATATAGCAGGAGCGGCTCGCCGACGTTTTCGATTTCGGGAATCGTGCATTTGAGGTCGAAGGCTTTCGAGAGGACGATTTTGAAAATCTGGGGGCCAAACAGTCAGTTCGAGAAAGGGAGGCGCAGCTTGACCAAAAACAAAGCAAGGGGGCGCTACGCCCTTTACCTTTTGAACATTGATGCTGTGGCTTGTACTTGAGAAGATTAACGAGGCACGCATTGCCTTGGCAAACCGCCGAGCCTGTAATGGTGTGAGCAATCTCAAGAAGAAGGGGGGAAAAAAAAACAGCGCTTTCTGTACCTGGTTTGATATCTCCTCCTGGTCCTGGGAGGGAAAGTTGACAAAGTGGTCGTACTTTGTGCCTACCAAAATGGGAATGGCCGTCTTGTTGAAGCCTCGTCCCTGCCTGTACCACTCCTTGATGCTGTTCAGGGTGCTCTTCCGCGTCAGGTCGAACATGAAGAGAATGGCCACGGCATCGTTGCAGACCAAGGGAAGCATGTTGACAAACTCGCGCTGGCCGCCCAGGTCCCAGATGGAAAAGGTTATTTCCGTGTTTCGGATGGAAATGGTCTTCTCCATGAAGTTGACGCCCAGTGTCTGAATGTAATCCTCGTCCCAGCTGCCCTCGACGTATTTCACCATGAGAGAGGTTTTGCCAATCTGCGCATCGCCCACCATGCCGACCTTGATGACGACGTGGTTTCTGCCGTTTGCGGGCTCGCCCGATGGCGACCTGTAGTCGCCGTGAGCCTGGTGTGCCGGATTCGACAGGCCACTGGCCGGTCGCGATAATGAGGGGCCGGAGACGGGAGGTGTGTGCTGGTGGGCGGCATCGCCGTCCTGCCGTGGGCTGGCGGGCGTGGCGTGGTCTATTGACTGGCCTTGCTGGTCGAGAAATCCACTGTTGGCAGCCTCGACGACGGCGTGAGACGACGGCAACGACGACGAGCCGTGGACGCCGCCCAGTGTGTCGTCGGGGCCATCGAGCGGCGTCACGGGAGGGTGAGCGAGTTGATGGTCTGTATCGGTCATGTTGTCGGCCATGACAACGGTGCTGTCGCTGTTGCCGCAGCTGCCGTAGAGGTGTTCGGGGGCAGCATCGGCCGCTGCGGGCTGCTGTGGAGGATCCAGCTTGACAACGAGATGCTGATGGCGATCGGTGGAAGGGGAGGGAAGGGAGTAGTATCTGGGCTCGTCGTGGCCCGGGGGCAGGACGCGGCGGGCTAAGCGTGGAAGGTGTAGACGGGGATCGAAAGGCGTTTGGACGCCAGAAAACACGGTCCCGTAGCCCAATGGAGAAAGAAGTAGAAGAAGAAGAAGGAGGAGGAGGAGGAGGAGGAGCTGGCACACGCCCCCCGTCAGCTTCTGCGGAGAAGCCCGCAACAACAACCCACCTTGCGAAGTTGTAGAGAGGAGGAGAGGAGCTAAGCTCGGCAGCCGCAGATGGCACCCCGACGGCGAGCAAGAAACGGGATGAAGATGGGGAGGAGAAAAAAGAAGAAGGCGATGGCGTGTTGCCGGATCGGCCTGATGGTTTATCGTGGCCGGGATTTGATGCAGCCAGGGCACGTTGGCGACTTGAGGATGAGGGGCTCGGGGGGGGGGGGTGGTGGGAAGAATGATGGAAAACGTTTGGGACGAAGAGAGTCACCACGGCCAAGCAGCACCAAGAAAGCCACCCACTCTTCAACCCCCCCTGGTCAATAGACAGGACAAGCCACAGGGTGTGTGTGTGTGTGTGTGTGTGTGTGTGTGTGTGCGGGCCGTGGAGGGGGGGATGTGATTGATTGATTGATGATGGTAAGAGAGAGAGAACTGGGAGCCGGAAATGCATCCATGTCCCCCATCCCATGCCAAAGAGATGCTGCGGAAGGGCGGAACTGCCAGACAAACACAAAACGAAGCTAACCTGGTTCCTTGTTGCAGAAGCTTGATGATTCTGTCGTCGAGTCGTGGACGATGGGTTTTTTTTTTCATTATTACTATTATTATTATTATCTATCAAATAGACACCGATGGATGACACGAGAGTCAACGGCCTACAAAAAGAGAAAAAAGGAAATCAAATCTTTCTTTGGCATCTCCGCCCGCGTTAGTACTAGTACTTGCTTAGCCGTACTCATCTTATACTACTGCTACTAGCAGTACTAGTAGTACTAGTAGTACTTTAGTAGCAGTACCTACTACTAGTATTCATTCTCTTGTGTTTCTCACGGGTTGCTGTGCATCGCACCAAAACGCAGCAGAGCCACTACCTAGGTGGCGCGCCGTGCAACAGACGTGATTTAACGCGTTTGAGAAGACATGCACAGCCGTGAAGCCAGCTGGCTTCGTGCGACGCCGAGGTTTCTCGCCATCCGTTTTGTCGTCAAGCATGAACTGGTTTTCACTTTTTCTTTTTTTTTTTTTCTTTTTTTGTGCTTTCTCAGAAATCAACCACGCATCCAATACGAACGTGCAAAACAATCACCAGTAATAATGATGATAACCACAGCCGTTGTCTCTTTCTTTCTTTTATCTATCTACTGCAGAGTAGAAAAAAAAGAAAGAAAGAAGGAAATGAACAGCCGCCATCACAGTCTCATCTCATTTGTTTGTCGCCGATTTCGCCGTCCAGCCGTCCAATGAGCACGCGGAATCCCCCTCGCCCCCCGCCCCATCAGCGCCTGATTGATTCCCAGCGTTTAGCCGGCGACTGGGCATCTCTTCCTGGGCCAGGAAAGAAGACGGCGAGAAGACATGCACCCACCCGGGCCGTTGCGTCTCGTCACCGACGCGATTGAAGAGTTCTCCTCAGCTAAAAAGAAAAAAGAGGGCGTTGAGAAAAAAAAAAGAAAAAAAAAAACACATACACACACCGTCATTCCAACATGTCTGAAAACGCTTCGCAAACCCGCCCTCATGTTTCGCTTGTCTTGTCTCCACTCGCCCTCCGACCGACAAGAGATGACTAAGGCGAATCTCCCAATTCGGTGAGCCCGCCAACAGCCAACAGGAGGACAGGCCATCTCGCCCGGGGAAGAAGGGGAGGAGCCACTAAAATGCATCCTTCGTGCCCAAGAAGAAAGGGAAAAAAAAAAAAAAAAAAAAAGGAACGGAACCTGGGAAGAAAGAAGACGAAACCAAAAAAAGAAAAACAAAAATTAAACACCCCCCCCCCCCCCCCCCCGCCGAAAAAAAAATAAATCGCCCAATTCCAGCAGCAACAGCAATTTACCGGCCCGTCTCAAAACTGCAGAATCCGAAATCCGTTACATCTCGCTGCATAGCCATTTCGCTTGTCATCTTTTCCGCGTTCCCTTTGCATCATAATCGGTACCCGCTCTCTCTCTCTCTCACTCCTCTCCTCCCCTCTCCCCCCTCCCCCCCCCCCCCCCTCCCTTCCCCCTTATTCGCGACGTAATGGCCTCCCTCGTCTGTTCCCTGCGCGCCGCCGTCGTGCGGCCCGCGATGATGATGCGAATGGCCGTTCCCCGCGCTGCCGTCCGCAGCTTTTCCACCACTCGCATGGGTACGTTTTCGCTTCGAATATACATCACATGATGTGTTTGGCGTGTGTGTGTGTGTGTGTTTTTGAGTCACCGTGGCCCGGACTGATCAGAACCGCAATGCATTGCGCGCGCGTTTTCTTCCTATTCTTCCAGGCCTCATCAAAAAGTACACCAACGACCACGAGTGGATTGACCTCTCGGCCGACCGCAAGTCAGCCACGATCGGCATCTCAGAGTTTGCGGCCCATCAGCTCGGCGATGTGGTCTACGTCGAGCTCCCCCAGACGGTCGGCGACTTCATCGACAAGGGCGACAACATGGGCGCCGTCGAGTCGGTCAAGTCCGCGAGCGACATCTACGCTCCGATCCGCTGCAAGGTCACGCAGGGCAATGTGCTTCTCGAGCAGGAGCCCGCCATCATCAACAGGGTTCCCGAGGACGACAGCAACGGCGGCGGCTGGTTCGTCAAGGTCGAGGTCGACGAGGAGGGTGCCAAGCAGTTCGACGAGCTGATGGACGCCGAGGAGTACAAGGCCTTTATCTCTTAGTGGATTATCATGGCTCTGCTTTGTTTTTTTTTTTTTTTGGTTTTTTTTTTGGGTTTGCAAATGTGCGTGGAGTAGTTATCTCTCGGATTCTATTATGAATCTCGTGGGGGGTTTTTTTTTTCTTTTTTCTTTTTAAATGACGTAGTTCAACCTGGCGTAAAAAAAAAAAATACTTGTTTAACCACGAGACACGACGCTGTGTGCAGGCTTCTTCTTTTCTTGTTTTTTTTTTCTCTCTCCTGCTTCTTATATTCTCGACTGTACGTTACAACCTGAAAGAATCGAGAGGGCCGAAAGATGCCTTGGCATTGATGGTACATCTGTGGTTTGTGCATCACGTTTGGTACTAGCACAGGTGGAAACCCATCATCTCACCTCGAGAGTTCGTACGAGCACAGGGGAAACCCATCATCATCATCATCATCTTCTTCTCATAAACACTCCCATCAAGAGACGAGCCATCACCTAGTGCAACACGGCATGTTCGTTCGGCCGGAAGCAAACACGCGCCCTCCCCCGTCGTGGAAGCAAGCAGTAGGAGGGGAGAGGAGGGGAGGGGGGGGGGGGGAGGTGTACGATGCTCGTTTCATGGCGCTCGAAAAATATAATATAAAATAGAGATAACACACACACACAGGCACGCAAGTCCTCTTCGTCAGTTTGTCTCTGTCCTACTTGACCTCGGGCCGTGTCTTGTTGATGGCATCGAGGATCTTGTCGGCGCCCTCGCTCACCAGCTTTCTGGCGGCCGTCTTGCCCAGCTCGTTGGCGTCGTCGACGGAGGCCACTGTCTCGAGCAGTTCGATGTCGACGCCGTCCTTGCCGTCGACCGACACCACCGTCGCGCGCATCTTGAGCTTGCCGTCGACCCATTTCGTCTCGACCCCGATCGGCACGCTGCACCCGCCCTCCAGCTCCCTCATCAGGCTCCTCTCCGCCAGACACGCCAGCGTGGTGTCTCTGTCCTCGATCCTCCGCAGCGCCTCCAGAACCCTCTCGTCGCCGGCTCGGCACTCCACGCCCAGGGCGCCCTGGCCCACGGCGTGGAGGATGCCCCCGTTGTCCACGTCCAGGTACTGCGCGATGCGATCCCCCAGGCCCATGCGCAGGAGTCCCGCCGCGGCGATGACGATGGCGCTCAGCTCCGGGTCCTCGTCCAGCTTCCGCAGCCGCGTCTGGATGTTGCCGCGGACGTCCTTGAATTTCAGATGCGGGTACCGCCGCGCCAGCTGCGCGATGCGGCGGATGCTGCTCGTGCCCACGACGCTGCCGTGCGGCAGGTCCGCCACCGTCTTCCAGCCGTGCTTCTCCCGCAGTGCCGTCTTGATGGCCAGGATGTCGCGTGGGTCCTCGCGCTTGGTGATGGCGCCGAGCGTGCAGTTGGAGGGCAGCGTCGTGGGCATGTCCTTGAGGGAGTGGACGACCATGTCGACCTCGCCCGAGGTGAGCTTCTCCTCGAGCTGCGTCGTCCAAAGGCCCTTGCCGCCAAAGTTGTAGAGGGCTGTCTTCTGGTCGCGGTCGCCCGTCGTCGTCGTGCCGTGGATGGGGAAGCTGTCGGAGGGGAAGAGCTCTTGGAGGGAGGCGACGACGATCTCGGCCTGCGCCATGGCCAGCGGCGACTTGCGCGTCCCTACCGTGAGGGTATTTTGCGACATGGCGAATGGGTCTGTAGTAGGAGGAGAGACGGGACTGGAAGAAGAAGTGGTTTGTGGTGATGCCGACGGGTTTGATTGAGCGAGGCAAGAAGGGGCAAAAAAAAAAAAATCCGGTTGGCAACCAGAAAGCAAGATTGCTGCTGCTGGCCGATTGATGGAGGGGCAGCTGCGGGGTAGGTAGGTACTAGGTACTAGGTACTACTGGGTGTTTGGGGTCCAAGTCTACCTCGCGGAAGATGCTCGCTCAACCTCAACCTCTTCCATACTATGATATTCCTTGAACAACCGACCTCTCAGGTTATTATGAGAGAGATCGTCACACAGGTTTCAAACCGTTTGCGCCATGGAATCGGACCTTGTCCGCCATAATGGGAGTTTGCTACCATGACCACCTGTCGCCTGTGGCGCCTTGTAGCAAACAGCATGTCCACAGCTCAGCTCAGGGGGGGGGGGGGCATCTATCTTAATAGACCGACCGAAAACTTACCGGCGATATATAAACTCAGACGGCTTCGATCCAAGGCCCAGATGCAGCCATTGCGGTGCTTGGTGCTTACATGTTCTAGGCTCCAGGCATACATCGTCCACGCTCTATGATACCGCAAACCGCAACCCAACTCAACCGATACCAAAACGCCACCTCCATTATTATTGGTTTTTTTTTTTTTTCACAATGAAGTCCCTCGTCGTGTTTCTGACCCTGCTCGTCGCGGCGCTGGCCTGGCACGTCACGCTAGCCGACGACAGCTCTGTCGCTGCCGCGTCAAATGCAACCTCGACGCCCGCCCCAGACACGCCGTCGGGACCACGTTGCGAATGCGGCTACACGTACTGTGCCTCTGTCCTCATGGCCATGAGTAAGTGGTCCTCCCGCTTCCTTGCTCCCTGCGTTCCATTCCCACCACGCCTAACCAGCGGAACACCGTGTGAGCAGAAAAGCCATGGACCTCGAAACAGCTTGCCGACGCCTACTGCGCTACGCCGCACGCCGCGTGCAGCAGCGGAAAGCCTAGCACGGGCATCAACACCGCCTTGTACATCTGCCTGTGCAACGACGCTGGTCAGAAGTTCGGCAACAAGCTGGAACTCGTGTGTGCCTGCGACAAGTGTCTGGTTGCGGCGCCGGATTTCAGGGGCAGATGCGAGACGCCATGCCGCTCGGGGCAAAGCAGGAGGCGCTCAGTCGACGAGGGTGTGTCTGGTTTGATCGATGCTTGATGCGTGTTGGAAAAAACAGATGCAGGTCGGTGTTGTCGTGTGTTGTGGTGATGGATGTGGTGTGGTTGTTGTCATGCAGTGTCGCGATGGGTGCTAATATAAACGTGGGGAAGAAATTCACTGGCTTTTTTTTTTTTTTTTTTTTTTGCCCTCTCTTTTTCTTCCTCCTCCTTCCTTCCTTCCTATTCATGGTAGTGGTAACAACTAAGCAAGAACCAATTATGCAAGCCGCTTCGTTGTTCCTTCCCCATTGGTTTGGTTTTCCGTGACAAATTCTCCGACACATCCGCCCGCGCATGGGGGTCCCTGTGGTCCCCATCCTCTCTTTGTCTTGCTTCCCCAGATTCTGTGTGGAGGATACATGGTGGCTGAGGCCCACATAGCCAATCAAGAAGGCCCCGCGACGTCTGCGTTGTTGGCCGGTTCCATCTTGTCGTCTTCGACATTGCTCGCGTGACAGTGACACCATGTCGGCCTGGCTCTGCATCACCTTGACCTTTCTTTCTTTTCTCCTCTTCTTGTCGACTAGAATGTGCGACCTGTGTTCTTTCACGACACCTTCGTCTGGCATGTCGGGCTTTTCCACATGGCGTCCAACGTCTTCCGCGCGTTGTCCTCTGGACTTTTCTGCTCTTGTTCGGCACCTGCTATCCGGCTGCCACGATGCCGGCTAGCCGTCAAAGGTTGGCATGATACTTCATGGAGTACTCTCGTCTCTCCGAGGTCCAGACAGCGTGCAGTTGTGCCGCTGTAAGGGGCAACTCTTCTACGTCCTGTGAACGCAAGCTTTGCTAACTGGAAATCCTCTTGCCGCACTGCGTACAAGGAAAACCACATGCTGTCATATGCCTGTGCCGCCGTTGGCACAATGCACTCGGAACTGCCAGAAATGGTAGCCTGATATCGTCGATTGCCTGCAAATCTCTGGTGCTGGTTCGCCATGCCTCTGTCGGGACAACAACGTCCCCGGCGTCAGGCACGAAGAACACCCCCTCCCCCGCAGTTTCTCCCCTCACAACACCATATGGCCAGTTGACAGTTGGCGTGCCGAGAGAGGTCTTCCCTGGTGAGCGTCGTGTGGCTTTGACCCCAGCAAGCGTCGCCCTCCTGCTCAGAAAGGGCATCGGGAAGGTCCTTGTCGAGAGAGGTGCTGGCACACAGGCCGAGTTTCTCGACGAAGCTTACGAGAAAGCTGGTGCTACCCTGGTCAGCGGCTCGTCGGCGGTGTGGTCGGGATC
This sequence comes from Claviceps paspali, assembly GCA_013435705.1. Taxonomy (NCBI): domain Eukaryota; kingdom Fungi; phylum Ascomycota; class Sordariomycetes; order Hypocreales; family Clavicipitaceae; genus Claviceps; species Claviceps paspali. Next base: position 7,193 of record JABAEC010000085.1, on the reverse strand, counting down.
TGATATTGTCCTCAAGGTAAGAGGTCCTGTGGAGGGCGAAATCGCATTCGTTCGGGAGAAGCAGACCGTCATATCGCTGTTGCTGCCCGCCCAGAACAGGGACATTGTCAACAAGATGGCCGAAAAAAGGGCGACTTGCTTTGCCATGGACATGATTCCCCGGATTTCCCGCGCACAGGTTTTCGATGCTCTGAGCAGCATGGCAAACATTGCTGGATACAAGGCCGTGCTGGAGGCCTCCAACGTCTTTGGCAGGTTTCTGACCGGCCAGGTGACCGCAGCGGGCAAGATTCCTCCTTGCAAAATCTTGGTAGTCGGGGCCGGTGTTGCTGGTCTCAGCGCGATTGCAACAGCGCGTCGGATGGGCGCCATTGTCCGAGGGTTTGACGCGCGGCCCGCTGCAAGAGAGCAAGTGCAGTCACTCGGAGCCGAGTTCATCGAGGTTGGAGTCGACGAAGACGGCTCTGGCGCTGGTGGATATGCCAAGGAGATGAGCAAGGAGTTCATCGAAGCTGAGATGAAGCTCTTCAAGGAACAGGCGAAAGAAGTCGACATCATCATCACCACCGCTCTCATCCCCGGAAGACCAGCTCCCAAGCTGATCAAAACGGAGGCTCTGGATCTCATGAAACCGGGTAGTGTTGTTGTCGATGTCGCCGCCGAGGCTGGTGGCAATTGCGAGGCGACCCAACCAGGAAAGCTGGCCATGTACAAGGATGTGAAAATCATCGGTATGTTTTTTTTTTCTTTCTCTCGTTTTCTCATCCTCCCCCATACAAAATAAAACCTAACTGGCCGAACCTCCCAGGATACACCGATCTGCCCTCGCGTCTTCCGACTCAGTCGTCCACTCTGTACTCGAACAACATCGCCAATTTTTTGCTGTCGATGGCGCCGAAGCCTGGAGAGTTTGGCATTGATCTTTCGGATGAAGTTGTTCGCGCTTCCATCGTGACGCAAAATGGCCGAGTCATTCCTCCTGCCCCCCGGCCTGCTGCGACACCGACCCCCCCGGCGTCGCCAGCCAAGACGGCCGCTGAAGCCGTCGTTGAAGTCGCCAAGCTCACGCCATGGCAGAAGAAATCGCGCGAAGTGGCCGCAGTGACTGCCGGGATGAGCAGCGTCCTTGTCCTTGGCAAAGTCACCGGCCCGCTGTTCATGTCCAACGCCTTTACCTTTGGCCTGGCTAGCTTGATTGGTTATCGTGTTGTCTGGGGAGTTGCCCCTGCGCTTCACTCTCCCCTTATGAGTGTCACAAATGCCATTTCTGGCATGGTGGGCGTGGGCGGTTTGTTCATCCTGGGAGGTGGTTTCCTCCCTAGCAACGTCCCTCAACTGTTCGGGGCATTGAGTGTTCTGCTGGCTTCTGTCAACGTTGGCGGCGGCTTCGTCATCACCAAGAGGATGCTAGACATGTTCAGACGTATGTTGCCCTGCTACCATTTCCGTCAAGAGACGGTCTCGACGACCACATTCTGAACTATCCGTCAGGTCCGTCCGACCCTCCCGAGTACCCATGGCTCTACGCCGTCCCCGCCACCATCTTTGGTGCCGGCTTCATAGCTGCGGCTTCCACCGGAGCCGCGGGTCTCGTCCAGGCTGGATATCTGATCAGCTCGGTTCTCTGCATTGGGTCGATATCGGGCCTCGCGTCCCAAGCCACTTCTCGCATGGGAAACATGCTTGGCGTCCTCGGTGTTGGCTCTGGTGTGCTCGCAAGCTTGTTAGCCGCTGGATTCTCTCCTGAAGTGCTCACCCAGTTCGCCGGACTGGCCACGATGGGTGCATTGGCAGGTCAGTCCAATCAATCAATCAATCAATCAATCCTTCATGACAACCAAACACGTGAGAGAGATTGACCCGCGTTCAGGCATGTTGATCGGTAAACGGATCACACCGACTGATCTCCCTCAGACTGTTGCGGCACTGCATTCTGTTGTTGGCTTAGCCGCCGTGTTGACTAGCATTGGTAGCGTCATGGCAGATGCCACGGATATCTCCACGTTGCATATGGTCACAGCATATCTCGGCGTTCTCATAGGTAAAGAAAAAAGAGATCGTGTCTGGTCTGTTTTGTAAAATCCCGACCCTTCATCTGACTGACGCCTTTCTTATCTTAGGTGGCATCACGTTTACCGGGTCCCTTGTGGCATTCATGAAACTCGCAGGGAAAATGTCGTCTCGGCCGACCATTTTGCCGGGTCGACATGTCATCAATGGAGGACTCGTTGCGGCAAACATGGCAACAATGGGTGCCTTTGTCACCATGGCGCCCGGAAGTCCCATGATTGCTGCTGGCGCACTCGCCGCAAACGCGGTCCTCAGTTTTGCCAAGGGCTACACAACCACATCGGCCATCGGTGGTGCCGACATGCGTAAGGCGGGGGGGAACCCCATGATCTCGAACAAAAAGAGTGTTTTTTGTGATTGAATGCTAATTCTCCTCTTCTCTCTCTCTCTCTCTCTCTCTCCAGCTGTCGTCATCACCGTCTTAAACGCGTACAGTGGATTTGCGCTTGTGGCGGAGGGCTTTATGCTGGACAACCCGCTTCTCACCAGCGTTGGCGCTCTCATAGGAGTGTCTGGTTCGATTCTTTCGTACATCATGTGTGTGGCGATGAATCGGTCGCTCACGAACGTGCTCTTCGGTGGCTTGTCATCCCCGACTCAAGCACAGGAGGAGCACAAGCCCGAGGGCCAAGTCACACAGACAAACGTGGACGATGTGGCCGAGGCAATGCTGGGCTCGGAATCCGTCATACTAGTCGTTGGATATGGCATGGCGGTCGCCAAGGCCCAGTATGCCATCTCGTCAATCGTCTCGCATCTGCGAGCAAATGGCATCACAGTGCGTTTTGCCATCCACCCAGTGGCCGGCCGAATGCCCGGTCAGTGCAACGTGCTGCTTGCCGAAGCCAGCGTTCCCTACGACATTGTCCTCGAGATGGACGAGATCAACGACGACTTCCCCGACACGGATCTGACTGTCGTCATCGGTGCCAATGACACCGTCAACCCGACCGCCATGGAGAAAGGCAGTGCCATCGAGGGCATGCCCGTGCTCCATGCTTGGAAGAGCAAGCAGGTGGTTGTTATGAAGAGAGGCATGGCAAGCGGATATGGTTCGTACAGAGAAAAACTCCCTTCCTTCCTCCTTCCCTCTCTCCCCTTTTAATTTGGAGGGAGTAAAATCTCGACTGAACAAGCTTCAACAGCGGATGTGCCCAACCCGATGTTTTACATGTCCAACACGAAGATGCTGTTTGGCGACGCCAAGAACTCTTGCGAAGGTATGTCATGCCACTCGACAAGAGTACTCCGTCTGTGCTTGTTAGTGAGAGCTTGTTTGTTTTTCTGACCGTCCTTTTTTTTTTTTTTTTTTCTTCTTCTTAGCCATCAAGGCAGCCATCGAGGCTAAACTGCGGGGACTTTGAATGCGCTGTGAAATGGGGTTCCTGCGAGCCATGTGCTGATTTCGTCTCGAATGCTCCTACTTTTGGCCATGGCGATAGATGGCGTAGGTGCGTTGGACGCATGTTGCGAATCTTGGATGTACTTGCCCATTGTAGTGGTTTTACTTTTATTTTTCCTTTATTTATCTATTTATTCATTTTGGTTCTTTTGCGGTCAAAGTTTCGTAAGACGTGCTGTGAAATGTCTTTTGTGTCTTGTAGATTGACAAGATTACAAAAACGACGTGCCCGTTGATGGTGTCGACCTTGGACATCTTGGGTATTTCGGCCTGATGTTGATGGGAGATGATTTGTCGAGGACGCATATGTATTCTTTGTGAGATTGTGGTCCAGTGGGACATTGTTTCTTGGACCTGAACGTCTAGCACCACTGACATGTATGTGCCATGATAAAGGAAACGACTTTCCTTGTCCATTATCCAAATGGGGAATCGTTTCTTAGACCTGACCGTCCATTACCACTGACATGTATGTGCCATGATAAAGGAAACGACTTTCCTTGTCCATTATCCAAATGGGGCATCGTTTCTTGGACCTGAATGTCAATCATTGCTGACATTTTTGTGTCATGACAAGAAAACGACGTGTTAATGGCATTCTTTTTGTTGGGGTTTTTTTTTTTTGTGGTCTATCTCGACAATACTATGTACAAGGGTCTTCCTCCTCCTTTGAGAAGAATCACATTCTCTGCGCTGCGACGGGCTCCCACGCTGAAATCTTGGGCTTGGTCCTAATAGAGCGAATTACATCAGTCAAGGCTCTCCATCTTGTGTCAAAAAAAAAAACAGAAAAAAAAAGAAAGAGAAAAGAAAGAAGAGAAAGTAGCGCATGTGTCTTGATAAGACGTCCTTGGGCAGAAGCTGGCGCAGAGAAAAAAAGAAATGGGCAAAAAGACCCAAAAAAAAAGTTTCAAAGAAAGCTCACGTGTTGTATGTCTTGAAAGCGCCTCTCGACATGGTGTAGTTAGGGATGGGGTGCGGCTTCTCGAACTTGCGCAGGCCGACGGCGATGAGGGGGTCCTCGGTCGGGGGCTTGTCGAGCGAGTACGACATCCAGGCGTGCCAGCCGGGCTCGATGTGGGCGGCGTCGTAGTCGTGCTTGGCGTACTCTACCCAGCGGGTTCGGAGGGGAAGCTCCTCCATGTTCTCGAAGTACTTGTTGCCGACGCGGTCGGTGCCGACGAGACGACCGTATTTGGTGTCACCTGGAGTTTCGGGGCCGTCAGTTGGGGTTGCTTTTTGTGGAGGAAGCTGCGGACGGACGCACCTATGTACTGTTTTTTTTTTTTTCAAGTTTCGTTCAGAGACGGAGTGGAGCGGATGGTGTGAGTCGTGGGCTTGCGAGGGAGGCGGTTGCGTTGGAGGCTCGAACGTACCAGTAGTTGGCGGAAGTAATCCTGTAAGAGGAGGTTTAAGGTCAGTCGGGTGAAGAAGATGAGAAAAATGGGGGGTGGGCGAATTGACGACGAACCTTGATGCCGACCTTGCGCAGGTTGCCTATGGTGCGAGTGAGAGTCGACATGTTGGCGGGCGTTGTGGAATCTGCCCGTTGGGAGAGAGGTGGTTTGGCAGAGAGAGACAGAGGGAGAGTTGACGATGGGAACGTTTCGGCGGTTGCCTCTTCGTCGGCGAATCCCCGGGTAGTGGGTCCATGACCCAATATACCGGGCTTCCAATTGGGCGAAGCGCGGCAGGGAAAAAAAAAAAAAGGTACTACTACGTACATAGTATATGTACGTTTTATGTCATTGGGGTTACCGGATGCATCACTCGTCGAGAAAGATGCTCGGCCGCACATGCACCAGATGCATAGCTCGAGCGCCGCGCCCGGCTCTGTCGAGAGCGCGTTTCGCCGCGGGGAGAGTCCAGGGCAGGCGGTTCGGCACCGGGTCCGGTCCGACGGCAGCGACGACGCATGCGAACGGACTGAGCGCGACGGCGGCGGGCGGCTCGTTGGCGCCCATCGTGAGCGAGCTGGACCGCATGGCGCCGAGCTTCGACATTCGCGGAGACCAAATCTGCATCATCCGGTCGCCGGCTGACTTTTACGAAACCCTCAAGGTATGCCCAACAAGCATAGCATGACCCGCCGATGGCTCGGAGCGCTCATCTGACCCCTCAGGATCGAATCCGAACAGCGAAGAGACGAATCTTCCTGTCGACGCTGTACATCGGCAAGGAGGAGGAGGAGCTCGTGGCCGCGCTGCGGGATGCGCTGCACCGCAACCCCCAGCTCAGGCTGAGCATACTGACGGACTGCCTCCGGGGCACGCGCGAGGCCCCGGAGCGGTCCTGCGCCTCGCTGCTGGTGCCGCTCGTGGGCGAGTTCGGCGACAGGGTCGAGCTCCGCATGTACCACACGCCGAACCTGACGGGCCTGCGGAAGAGATGGGTTCCCAGGAGGATCAACGAGGGATGGGGCCTGCAGCACATGAAGCTCTACGGGATCGATGACGAGATCATCATGTCTGGGTACGCAGGACGTGTCGTTTTTTGCAAAAGTCGGGGTGTGAGAAAACAAAAAAAAAAAAAAAAAGAAAAAAGCTAATCGGGATTCTGGGCCAGGGCGAACCTGTCGAACGACTACTTTACGAACCGCCAGGACCGCTACCACCTCTTCTCTTCCAAGGAAATCACAGACCACTTCTGCAGGATCCACGACGGGGTCGGGTCGCTGAGCTTCCTGGTTGAGCCGTCGCGGGACGCCGGTGGGTTTGCGCTGTCCTGGCCGGCGTCCAACGCGGCGCCCAACCCCGTCGAGGCGCCGCGGGCCTTCGTCCAGAGCTCGAGCGCCAGGCTGGGGAGGCTCGTGGCAGCGACGGAACCGCCGCCGCCGCCGCCAACAGGGACGGGCAGTCCGGCCAACAACACGAGGGTGTACATGCTCGGGCAGTTCTCGCAGGTGATGCGGCCGGACCGCTCGACGGAGCTGCCCGTCCTGACACATGTGCTCCAGCAGCTGGCGCTTCCGCAGTACAAGGGGTCGTCGTGGACCTTCACGGCCGGCTACTTCAACCCGGCGCCGTCGCTGAGCAAGCTCCTGATCGGCACGGCGTCCACAAACAACGTCGTCATCACCGCCGCCCCCGAGGCCAACGGCTTCTACCAGTCGAGAGGCGTCTCGGGCCTCCTTCCCGGCGCGTACGTCCTCCTCGCGCGGCGGTTCCTCGACGCCGTCTGCCGCAGCCGCCGCCAGGACGACATCACCCTCAAGGAGTGGCGCCTCGGCACCGCCGGCCACCCCGCCGGCTGGACCTACCACGCCAAGGGCCTCTGGGTCACCATGCCGGGACACGCGCACCCCTCCCTCAGCGTCATCGGCAGCTCCAACTACACCAAGAGGAGCTACTCGCACGACCTGGAGGTGGGCGCCCTCATCGTCACAGAGGACGAGACGCTCATGCGGAGGCTGGGCGACGAGCAGGCTTGGCTGCAGGGACATGCGCGCGCGGTGACGAGGGATGATTTCGCGACCAACGAGAGGAGAGTCGGCCTGCACGTCAGGATCGCCATGTGGATTGTGTCCCTCGTGGGAGGCGCCCTGTAGCACAGTTGGGGGGGGGGGGGGGGGGTTGAATAGACACGGATGTGTAGGATAGATGTTACTGCATGGTTTTTTTTTTTTTTTTTTTGGCGTGGCATTGCGAGAGATACCCCCCCTCCCCTTACCTTACCTTTTGATGTGATGGAAAAATTTCAATGATAGAATGGCACGCACAGG